>CAWWDY010001660.1:0-44863 GCA_963942605.1 Poecilus cupreus | reverse complement strand
AATTTTTCAGTTTGAATAGTTAAAAACAGCGTTTTTCTATGTTTTTGCAAGTTTAAAACAGCAATTTTATCGTCATTTCTCATAAATCGCCGTTTCACACGAAAGAAACATGAATTTATCAGTTTGAATAGTTCAAAACAGCGTTTTTCTATGTTTTTGCAAGTTTAAAACAGCAGTTTTATCGTGATTTCACAAAAATCCACGTTTCGAACGAAAGAAACCTGAATTTTTCAGTTTGAATAGTTAAAAACAGCGTTTTTCTATGTTTTTGCAAGTTTAAAAACAGCAATTTTATCGTCATTTCTCATAAATCGCCGTTTCACACGAAAGAAACATGAATTTGTCAGTTTGAATAGTTCAAAACAGCGTTTTTCTATGTTTTTTCCATGTTAAAACAGCAATTTTATCGTCATTTCTCATAAATCGCCGTTTCACCACGAAAGAAACATGAATTTGTCAGTTTTGAATAGTTGAAAACAGCGTTTTTCTATGTTTTTGCAAGTTTAAAACAGCAATTTTATCGTCATTTCTCATAAATCACCGTTTCACACGAAAGAAACATGAATTTGTCAGTTTGAATAGTTAAAAACAGCGTTTTTCTATGTTTTTGCAAGTTTAAAACAGCAATTTTATCGTCATTTCTCATAAATCGCCGTTTCACACGAAAGAAACATGAATTTGTCAGTTTGAATAGTTCAAAACAGCGTTTTTCTGTGTTTTTGCAAGTTTAAAACAGCAATTTTATCGTCATTCTCATAAATCGCCGTTTCACACGAAAGAAACATGAATTTGTCAGTTTGAATAGTTCAAAACAGCGTTTTTCTGTTTTTGCTAGTTTAAAACAGCAATTTTATCGTCATTTCTCATAAATCGCCGTTTCACACGAAAGAAACATGAATTTGTCAGTTTGAATAGTTCAAAACAGCGTTTTTTCTATGTTTTTGCAAGTTTAAAACAGCAATTTTATCGTCATTTCTCATAAATCGCCGTTTACACGAAAGAAACATGAATTTGTCAGTTTGAATAGTTAAAAACAGCGTTTTTCTATGTTTTTGCAAGTTTAAAACAGCAATTCTATCGTCATTTCTCATAAATCGCCGTTTCACACGAAAGAAACATGAATTTGTCAGTTTGAATAGTTCAAAACAGCGTTTTTCTATGTTTTTGCAAGTTTAAAACAGCTAATTTTATCGTCATTTCTCATAAATCGCCGTTTCGCACGAAAGAAACATGAATTTGTCAGTTTGAATAGTTCAAAACAGCGTTTTTTCTATGTTTTTTCATGTTTAAAACAGCAATTTTATCGTCATTTCTCATAAATCGCCGTTTCACACGAAAGAAACATGAATTTAATCAGTTTGAATAGTTCAAAACAGCGTTTTTCTATGTTTTTGCAAGTTAAAAACAGCAGTTTTATCGTGATTTCACAAAAATCCCACCGTTTCGAACGAAAGAAACCCGAATTTATCAGTTTGAATAGTTAAAAACAGCGTTTTTCTATGTTTTTTCATGTTTAAAACAGCAATTTTATCGTCATTTCTCATAAATCGCCGTTTCACACGATAGAAACATGAATTTGTCAGTTTGAATAGTTGAAAACAGCGTTTTTCTATGTTTTTGCAAGTTTAAAACAGCAATTTATCGTCATTTCTCATAAATCGCCGTTTCACACGAAAGAAACATGAATTTGTCAGTTTGAATAGTTCAAAACAGCGTTTTTCTATGTTTTTTCATGTTTAAAACAGCAATTTTATCGTCATTTCTCATAAATCGCCGTTTCACACGAAAGAAAACATGAATTTATCAGTTTGAATAGTTCAAAACAGCGTTTTTCTATGTTTTTGCAAGTTTAAAACAGCAGTTTTATCGTGATTTCACAAAAATCCACCGTTTCGAACGAAAGAAACCTGAATTTATCAGTTTGAATAGTTAAAAACAGCGTTTTTCTATGTTTTTGCAAGTTTAAAACAGCAATTTTATCGTCATTTCTCATAAATCGCCGTTTCACACGAAAGAAACATGAATTTGTCAGTTGAATAGTTCAAAACAGCGTTTTTCTATGTTTTTTCATGTTTAAAACAGCAATTTTATCGTCATTTCTCATAAATCGCCGTTTCACACGAAAGAAACATGAATTTATCAGTTTAAATAGTTCAAAACAGCGTTTTTCTATGTTTTTGCAAGTTTAAAACAGCAGTTTTATCGTGATTACACAAAAATCCACCGTTTCGAACGAAAGAAACCTGAATTTATCAGTTTGAATAGTTAAAAACAACGTTTTTCTATGTTTTTGCAAGTTTAAAACAGCAATTTTATCGTCATTTCTCATAAATCGCTGTTTCACACGAAAGAAACATGAATTTATCAGTTTGAATAGTTAAAAACTGCGTTTTTCTATGTTTTTGCAAGTTTAAAACAGCAATTTTATCGTCATTTCTCATAAATCGCCGTTTCACACGAAAGAAACATGAATTTGTCAGTTTGAATAGTTCAAAACAGCGTTTTTCTATGTTTTTGCAAGTTTAAAACAGCAGTTTTATCGTGATTTAACAAAAATCCACCGTTTCGAACGAAAGAAACCTGAATTTATCAGTTTGAATAGTTAAAAACAGCGTTTTTCTATGTTTTTGCAAGTTTAATACAGCAATTTTATCGTCATTTCTCATAAATCGCCGTTTCACACGAAAGAAACATGAATTTGTTAGTTTGAATAGTTCAAAACAGCGTTTTTCTATGTTTTTGCAAGTTTAAAACAGCAATTTTATCGTCATTTCTCATAAATCGCCCGTTTCACACGAAAGAAACATGAATTTGTCAGTTTGAATAGTTCAAAACATCGTTTTTCTATGTTTTTTCATGTTTAAAACAGCAATTTTATTGTCATTTCTCATAAATCGCCGTTTCAAACGAAAGAAACATGAATTTGTCAGTTTGAATAGTTAAAAACAGCGTTTTTCTATGTTTTTGCAAGTTTAAAACAGCAATTTTATCGTCATTTCTCATAAATCGCCGTTTCACACGATAGAAACATGAATTTGTCAGTTTGAATAGTTCAAAACAGCGTTTTTCTATGTTTTTGCAAGTTTAAAACAGCATTTTTATCGTCATTTCTCATCAATCGCCGTTTCACACGAAAGAAACATGAATTTATCAGTTTAAATAGTTCAAAACAGCATTTTTCTATGTTTTTGCAAGTTTAAAACAGCAGTTTTATCGTGATTTCACAAAAATCCACCGTTTCGAACGAAAGAAACCTGAATTTATCAGTTTGAATAGTTAAAAACAGCGTTTTTCTATGTTTTTGCAAGTTTAAAACAGCAATTTTATCGTCATTTCTCATAAATCGCCGTTTCACACGAAAGAAACATGAATTTATCAGTTTGAATAGTTAAAAACAGCGTTTTTCTATGTTTTTGCAAGTTTAAAACAGCAATTTTATCGTCATTTCTCATAAATCGCCGTTTCACACGAAAGAAACATGAATTTGTCAGTTTGAATAGTTCAAAACAGCGTTTTTCTATGTTTTTGCAAGTTTAAAACAGCAATTTTATCGTCATTTCTCATAAATCGCCGTTTCACACGAAAGAAACATGAATTTATCAGTTTGAATAGTTCAAAACAGCGTTTTTCTATGTTTTTGCAATTTTAAAACAGCAGTTTTATCGTGATTTCACAAAAATCCACCGTTTCGAACGAAAGAAACCTGAATTTATCAGTTTGAATAGTTAAAAACAGCGTTTTTCTATGTTTTTGCAAGTTTAAAACAGCAATTTTATCGTCATTTCTCATAAATCGCCGTTTCACACGAAAAAAACATGAATTTATCAGTTTGAATAGTTAAAAACAGCGTTTTTCTATGTTTTTGCAAGTTTAAAACAGCAATTTTATCGTCATTTCTCATAAATCGCCGTTTCACACGAAAGAAACATGAATTTATCAGTTTGAATAGTTCAAAACAGCGTTTTTCTATGTTTTTGCAATTTTAAAACAGCAGTTTTATCGTGATTTCACAAAAATCCACCGTTTCGAACGAAAGAAACCTGAATTTATCAGTTTGAATAGTTAAAAACAGCGTTTTTCTATGTTTTTGCAAGTTTAAAACAGCAATTTTATCGTCATTTCTCATAAATCGCCGTTTCACACGAAAGAAACATGAATTTATCAGTTTGAATAGTTAAAAACAGCGTTTTTCTATGTTTTTGCAAGTTTAAAACAACAATTTTATCGTCATTTCTCATAAATCGCCGTTTCACACGAAAGAAACATGAATTTGTCAGTTTGAATAGTTCAAAACAGCGTTTTTCTATGTTTTTGCAAGTTTAAAACAGCAATTTTATCGTCATTTCTCATAAATCGCCGTTTCACACGAAAGAAACATGAATTTGTCAGTTTGAATAGTTCAAAACAGCGTTTTTTCTATGTTTTTTCATGTTTAAAACAGCAATTTTATTGTCATTTCTCATAAATCGCCGTTTCACACGAAAGAAACATGAATTTGTCAGTTTGAATAGTTAAAAACAGCGTTTTTCTATGTTTTTGCAAGTTTAAAACAGCAATTTTATCGTCATTTCTCATAAATCGCCGTTTCACACGAAAGAAACATGAATTTGTCAGTTTGAATAGTTCAAAACAGCGTTTTTCTATGTTTTTGCAAGTTTAAAACAGCAATTTTATCGTCATTTCTCATAAATCGCCGTTTCACACAAAAGAAACATGAATTTATCAGTTTGAATAGTTAAAAACAGCGTTTTTCTATGTTTTTACAAGTTTAAAACAGCAATTTTATCGTCATTTCTCATAAATCGTCGTTTCACACGAAAGAAACATGAATTTGTCAGTTTGAATAGTTCAAAACAGCGTTTTTCTATGTTTTTGCAAGTTTAAAACAGCAATTTTTTCGTCATTTCTCATAAATCGCCGTTTCACACGAAAGAAACATGAATTTGACAGTTTGAATAGTTTAAAACAGCGTTTTTCTATGTTTTTTCATGTTTAAAACAGCAATTTTATCGTCATTTCTCATAAATCGCCGTTTCACACGAAAGAAACATGAATTTGTCAGTTTGAATAGTTGAAAACAGCGTTTTTCTATGTTTTTGCAAGTTTAAAACAGCAATTTTATCGTCATTTCTCATAAATCGCCGTTTCACACGAAAGAAACATGAATTTGTCAGTTTGAATAGTTCAAAACAGCATTTTTCTATGTTTTTTCATGTTTAAAACAGCAATTTTATCGTCATTTCTCATAAATCGCCGTTTCACACGAAAGAAACATGAATTTATCAGTTTGAATAGTTAAAAACAGCGTTTTTCTATGTTTTTGCAAGTTTAAAACAGCAATTTTATCGTTATTTCCCATAAATCGCCGTTTCACACGAAAGAAACCTGAATTTATCAGTTTGAATAGTTAAAAACAGCGTTTTTCTATGTTTTTGCAAGTTTAAAACAGCAATTTTATCGTCATTTCTCATAAATCGCCGTTTCACACGAAAGAAACATGAATTTATCAGTTTGAATAGTTCAAAACAGCGTTTTTCTATGTTTTTGCAAGTTTAAAACAGCAGTTTTATCGTGATTTCACAAAAATCCACCGTTTCGAACGAAAGAAACCTGAATTTTTCAGTTTGAATAGTTAAAAACAGCGTTTTTCTATGTTTTTGCAAGTTTAAAACAGCAATTTTATCGTCATTTCTCATAAATCGCCGTTTCACACGAAAGAAACATGAATTTGTCAGTTTGAATAGTTCAAAACAGCGTTTTTCTATGTTTTTCCATGTTTAAAACAGCAATTTTATCGTCATTTCTCATAAATCGCCGTTTCACACGAAAGAAACATGAATTTGTCAGTTTGAATAGTTGAAAACAGCGTTTTTCTATGTTTTTGCAAGTTTAAAACAGCAATTTTATCGTCATTTCTCATAAATCGCCGTTTCACACGAAAGAAACATGAATTTGTCAGTTTGAATAGTTAAAAACAGCGTTTTTCTATGTTTTTGCAAGTTTAAAACAGCAATTTTATCGTCATTTCTCATAAATCGCCGTTTCACACGAAAGAAACATGAATTTGTCAGTTTGAATAGTTCAAAACAGCGTTTTTCTGTGTTTTTGCAAGTTTAAAACAGCAATTTTATCGTCATTTCTCATAAATCGCCGTTTCACACGAAAGAAACATGAATTTGTCAGTTTGAATAGTTCAAAACAGCGTTTTTCTATGTTTTTGCTAGTTTAAAACAGCAATTTTATCGTCATTTCTCATAAATCGCCGTTTCACACGAAAGAAACATGAATTTGTCAGTTTGAATAGTTCAAAACAGCGTTTTTCTATGTTTTTGCAAGTTTAAAACAGCAATTTTATCGTCATTTCTCATAAATCGCCGTTTTACACGAAAGAAACATGAATTTGTCAGTTTGAATAGTTCAAAACAGCGTTTTTCTATGTTTTTCCATGTTTAAAACAGCAATTTTATCGTCATTTCTCATAAATCGCCGTTTCACACGAAAGAAACATGAATTTGTAAGTTTGAATAGTTGAAAACAGCGTTTTTCTATGTTTTTGCAAGTTTAAAACAGCAATTTTATCGTCATTTCTCATAAATCGCCGTTTCACACGAAAGAAACATGAATTTGTCAGTTTGAATAGTTCAAAACAGCGTTTTTCTATGTTTTTGCAAGTTTAAAACAGCAGTTTTATCGTGATTTCACAAAAATCCACCGTTTCGAACGAAAGAAACCTGAATTTATCAGTTTGAATAGTTAAAAACAGCGTTTTTCTATGTTTTTGCAAGTTTAAAACAGCAATTTTATCGTCATTTCTCATAAATCGCCGTTTCACACGAAAGAAACATGAATTTATCAGTTTGAATAGTTAAAAACAGCGTTTTTCTATGTTTTTGCAAGTTTAAAACAGCAATTCTATCGTCATTTCTCATAAATCGCCGTTTCACACGAAAGAAACATGAATTTGTCAGTTTGAATAGTTCAAAACAGCGTTTTTCTATGTTTTTGCAAGTTTAAAACAGCAATTTTATCGTCATTTCTCATAAATCGCCGTTTCGCACGAAAGAAACATGAATTTGTCAGTTTGAATAGTTCAAAACAGCGTTTTTCTATGTTTTTTCATGTTTAAAACAGCAATTTTATCGTCATTTCTCATAAATCGCCGTTTCACACGAAAGAAACATGAATTTATCAGTTTGAATAGTTCAAAACAGCGTTTTTCTATGTTTTTGCAAGTTAAAAACAGCAGTTTTATCGTGATTTCACAAAAATCCACCGTTTCGAACGAAAGAAACCCGAATTTATCAGTTTGAATAGTTAAAAACAGCGTTTTTCTATGTTTTTTCATGTTTAAAACAGCAATTTTATCGTCATTTCTCATAAATCGCCGTTTCACACGAAAGAAACATGAATTTGTCAGTTTGAATAGTTGAAAACAGCGTTTTTCTATGTTTTTGCAAGTTTAAAACAGCAATTTTATCGTCATTTCTCATAAATCGCCGTTTCACACGAAAGAAACATGAATTTGTCAGTTTGAATAGTTCAAAACAGCGTTTTTCTATGTTTTTTCATGTTTAAAACAGCAATTTTATCGTCATTTCTCATAAATCGCCGTTTCACACGAAAGAAACATGAATTTATCAGTTTGAATAGTTCAAAACAGCGTTTTTCTATGTTTTTGCAAGTTTAAAACAGCAGTTTTATCGTGATTTCACAAAAATCCACCGTTTCGAACGAAAGAAACCTGAATTTATCAGTTTGAATAGTTAAAAACAGCGTTTTTCTATGTTTTTGCAAGTTTAAAACAGCAATTTTATCGTCATTTCTCATAAATCGCCGTTTCACACGAAAGAAACATGAATTTGTCAGTTTGAATAGTTCAAAACAGCGTTTTTCTATGTTTTTTCATGTTTAAAACAGCAATTTTATCGTCATTTCTCATAAATCGCCGTTTCACACGAAAGAAACATGAATTTATCAGTTTAAATAGTTCAAAACAGCGTTTTTCTATGTTTTTGCAAGTTTAAAACAGCAGTTTTATCGTGATTACACAAAAATCCACCGTTTCGAACGAAAGAAACCTGAATTTATCAGTTTGAATAGTTAAAAACAACGTTTTTCTATGTTTTTGCAAGTTTAAAACAGCAATTTTATCGTCATTTCTCATAAATCGCTGTTTCACACGAAAGAAACATGAATTTATCAGTTTGAATAGTTAAAAACTGCGTTTTTCTATGTTTTTGCAAGTTTAAAACAGCAATTTTATCGTCATTTCTCATAAATCGCCGTTTCACACGAAAGAAACATGAATTTGTCAGTTTGAATAGTTCAAAACAGCGTTTTTCTATGTTTTTGCAAGTTTAAAACAGCAGTTTTATCGTGATTTAACAAAAATCCACCGTTTCGAACGAAAGAAACCTGAATTTATCAGTTTGAATAGTTAAAAACAGCGTTTTTCTATGTTTTTGCAAGTTTAATACAGCAATTTTATCGTCATTTCTCATAAATCGCCGTTTCACACGAAAGAAACATGAATTTGTTAGTTTGAATAGTTCAAAACAGCGTTTTTCTATGTTTTTGCAAGTTTAAAACAGCAATTTTATCGTCATTTCTCATAAATCGCCGTTTCACACGAAAGAAACATGAATTTGTCAGTTTGAATAGTTCAAAACATCGTTTTTCTATGTTTTTTCATGTTTAAAACAGCAATTTTATTGTCATTTCTCATAAATCGCCGTTTCAAACGAAAGAAACATGAATTTGTCAGTTTGAATAGTTAAAAACAGCGTTTTTCTATGTTTTTGCAAGTTTAAAACAGCAATTTTATCGTCATTTCTCATAAATCGCCGTTTCACACGATAGAAACATGAATTTGTCAGTTTGAATAGTTCAAAACAGCGTTTTTCTATGTTTTTGCAAGTTTAAAACAGCATTTTTATCGTCATTTCTCATCAATCGCCGTTTCACACGAAAGAAACATGAATTTATCAGTTTAAATAGTTCAAAACAGCATTTTTCTATGTTTTTGCAAGTTTAAAACAGCAGTTTTATCGTGATTTCACAAAAATCCACCGTTTCGAACGAAAGAAACCTGAATTTATCAGTTTGAATAGTTAAAAACAGCGTTTTTCTATGTTTTTGCAAGTTTAAAACAGCAATTTTATCGTCATTTCTCATAAATCGCCGTTTCACACGAAAGAAACATGAATTTATCAGTTTGAATAGTTAAAAACAGCGTTTTTCTATGTTTTTGCAAGTTTAAAACAGCAATTTTATCGTCATTTCTCATAAATCGCCGTTTCACACGAAAGAAACATGAATTTGTCAGTTTGAATAGTTCAAAACAGCGTTTTTCTATGTTTTTGCAAGTTTAAAACAGCAATTTTATCGTCATTTCTCATAAATCGCCGTTTCACACGAAAGAAACATGAATTTGTCAGTTTGAATAGTTCAAAACATCGTTTTTCTATGTTTTTTCATGTTTAAAACAGCAATTTTATTGTCATTTCTCATAAATCGCCGTTTCAAACGAAAGAAACATGAATTTGTCAGTTTGAATAGTTAAAAACAGCGTTTTTCTATGTTTTTGCAAGTTTAAAACAGCAATTTTATCGTCATTTCTCATAAATCGCCGTTTCACACGATAGAAACATGAATTTGTCAGTTTGAATAGTTCAAAACAGCGTTTTTCTATGTTTTTGCAAGTTTAAAACAGCATTTTTATCGTCATTTCTCATCAATCGCCGTTTCACACGAAAGAAACATGAATTTATCAGTTTAAATAGTTCAAAACAGCATTTTTCTATGTTTTTGCAAGTTTAAAACAGCAGTTTTATCGTGATTTCACAAAAATCCACCGTTTCGAACGAAAGAAACCTGAATTTATCAGTTTGAATAGTTAAAAACAGCGTTTTTCTATGTTTTTGCAAGTTTAAAACAGCAATTTTATCGTCATTTCTCATAAATCGCCGTTTCACACGAAAGAAACATGAATTTATCAGTTTGAATAGTTAAAAACAGCGTTTTTCTATGTTTTTGCAAGTTTAAAACAGCAATTTTATCGTCATTTCTCATAAATCGCCGTTTCACACGAAAGAAACATGAATTTGTCAGTTTGAATAGTTCAAAACAGCGTTTTTCTATGTTTTTGCAAGTTTAAAACAGCAATTTTATCGTCATTTCTCATAAATCGCCGTTTCACACGAAAGAAACATGAATTTATCAGTTTGAATAGTTCAAAACAGCGTTTTTCTATGTTTTTGCAATTTTAAAACAGCAGTTTTATCGTGATTTCACAAAAATCCACCGTTTCGAACGAAAGAAACCTGAATTTATCAGTTTGAATAGTTAAAAACAGCGTTTTTCTATGTTTTTGCAAGTTTAAAACAGCAATTTTATCGTCATTTCTCATAAATCGCCGTTTCACACGAAAGAAACATGAATTTATCAGTTTGAATAGTTAAAAACAGCGTTTTTCTATGTTTTTGCAAGTTTAAAACAGCAATTTTATCGTCATTTCTCATAAATCGCCGTTTCACACGAAAGAAACATGAATTTATCAGTTTGAATAGTTCAAAACAGCGTTTTTCTATGTTTTTGCAATTTTAAAACAGCAGTTTTATCGTGATTTCACAAAAATCCACCGTTTCGAACGAAAGAAACCTGAAT
This sequence comes from Poecilus cupreus, assembly GCA_963942605.1. Lineage (NCBI taxonomy): Eukaryota > Metazoa > Arthropoda > Insecta > Coleoptera > Carabidae > Poecilus > Poecilus cupreus. Next base: position 34,198 of record CAWWDY010001660.1, on the reverse strand, counting down.
TTATCAGTTTGAATAGTTAAAAACAGCGTTTTTCTATGTTTTTGCAAGTTTAAAACAGCAATTTTATCGTCATTTCTCATAAATCGCCGTTTCACACGAAAGAAACATGAATTTATCAGTTTGAATAGTTAAAAACAGCGTTTTTCTATGTTTTTGCAAGTTTAAAACAACAATTTTATCGTCATTTCTCATAAATCGCCGTTTTACACGAAAGAAACATGAATTTGTCAGTTTGAATAGTTCAAAACAGCGTTTTTCTATGTTTTTGCAAGTTTAAAACAGCAATTTTATCGTCATTTCTCATAAATCGCCGTTTCACACGAAAGAAACATGAATTTGTCAGTTTGAATAGTTCAAAACAGCGTTTTTCTATGTTTTTTCATGTTTAAAACAGCAATTTTATTGTCATTTCTCATAAATCGCCGTTTCACACGAAAGAAACATGAATTTGTCAGTTTGAATAGTTAAAAACAGCGTTTTTCTATGTTTTTGCAAGTTTAAAACAGCAATTTTATCGTCATTTCTCATAAATCGCCGTTTCACACGAAAGAAACATGAATTTGTCAGTTTGAATAGTTCAAAACAGCGTTTTTCTATGTTTTTGCAAGTTTAAAACAGCAATTTTATCGTCATTTCTCATAAATCGCCGTTTCACACAAAAGAAACATGAATTTATCAGTTTGAATAGTTAAAAACAGCGTTTTTCTATGTTTTTACAAGTTTAAAACAGCAATTTTATCGTCATTTCTCATAAATCGCCGTTTCACACGAAAGAAACATGATTTTGTCAGTTTGAATAGTTTAAAAAAGCGTTTTTCTATGTTTTTGCAAGTTTAAAACAGCAATTTTATCATCATTTCTCATAAATCGCCGTTTCACACGAAAGAAACATGAATTTGTCAGTTTGAATAGTTCAAAACAGTGTTTTTCTATGTTTTTTCATGTTTAAAACAGCAATTTTATCGTCATTTCTCATAAATCGCCGTTTCACACGAAAGAAACATGAATTTGTCAGTTTGAATAGTTGAAAACAGCGTTTTTCTATGTTTTGGCAAGTTTAAAACAGCAATTTTATCGTCATTTCTCTTAAATCGCCGTTTCACACGAAAGAAACATGAATTTATCAGTTTGAATAGTTCAAAACGGCGTTTTTCTATGTTTTTGCAAGTTTAAAACAGCAGTTTTATCGTGATTTCACAAAAATCCACCGTTTCGAACGAAAGAAACCTGAATTTATCAGTTTGAATAGTTAAAAACAGCGTTTTTCTATGTTTTTGCAAGTTTAAAACAGCAATTTTATCGTCATTTCTCATAAATCGCCGTTTCACACGAAAGAAACATGAATTTATCAGTTTGAATAGTTAAAAACAGCGTTTTTCTATGTTTTTACAAGTTTAAAACAGCAATTTTATCGTCATTTCTCATAAATCGTCGTTTCACACGAAAGAAACATGAATTTGTCAGTTTGAATAGTTCAAAACAGCGTTTTTCTATGTTTTTGCAAGTTTAAAACAGCAATTTTATCGTCATTTCTCATAAATCGCCGTTTCACACGAAAGAAACATGAATTTGTCAGTTTGAATAGTTCAAAACAGCGTTTTTCTATGTTTTTTCATGTTTAAAACAGCAATTTTATCGTCATTTCTCATAAATCGCCGTTTCACACGAAAGAAACATGAATTTGTCAGTTTGAATAGTTGAAAACAGCGTTTTTCTATGTTTTTGCAAGTTTAAAACAGCAATTTTATCGTCATTTCTCATAAATCGCCGTTTCACACGAAAGAAACATGAATTTGTCAGTTTGAATAGTTCAAAACAGCGTTTTTCTATGTTTTTTCATGTTTAAAACAGCAATTTTATCGTCATTTCTCATAAATCGCCGTTTCACACGAAAGAAACATGAATTTATCAGTTTGAATAGTTCAAAACAGCGTTTTTCTATGTTTTTGCAAGTTTAAAACAGCAGTTTTATCGTGATTTCACAAAAATCCACCGTTTCGAACGAAAGAAACCTGAATTTATCAGTTTGAATAGTTAAAAACAGCGTTTTTCTATGTTTTTGCAAGTTTAAAACAGCAATTTTATCGTCATTTCTCATAAATCGCCGTTTTACACGAAAGAAACATGAATTTATCAATTTAAATAGTTCAAAACAGCGTTTTTCTATGTTTTTGCAAGTTTAAAACAGCAGTTTTATCGTGATTTCACAAAAATCCACCGTTTCGAACGAAAGAAACCTGAATTTATCAGTTTGAATAGTTAAAAACAGCGATTTTCTATGTTTTTGCAAGTTTAAAACAGCAATTTTATCGTCATTTCTCATAAATCGCCGTTTCACACGAAAGAAACATGAATTTGTCAGTTTGAATAGTTCAAAACAGCGTTTTTCTATGTTTTTGCAAGTTTAAAACAGCAATTTTATCGTCATTTCTCATAAATCGCCGTTTCACATGAAAGAAACATGAATTTGTCAGTTTGAATAGTTCAAAACAGCGTTTTTCTATGTTTTTGCAAGTTTAAAACAGCAATTTTATCGTCATTTCTCATAAATCGCCGTTTCACACTAAAGAAACATGAATTTGTCAGTTTGAATAGTTCAAAACAGCGTTTTTCTATGTTTTTGCAAGTTTAAAACAGCAATTTTATCGTCATTTCTCATAAATCGCCGTTTCACACGAAAGAAACATGAATTTGTCAGTTTGAATAGTTCAAAACAGCGTTTTTCTATGTTTTTTCATGTTTAAAACAGCAATTTTATCGTCATTTCTCATAAATCGCCGTTTCACACGAAAGAAACATGAATTTGTCAGTTTGAATAGTTGAAAACAGCGTTTTTCTATGTTTTTGCAAGTTTAAAACAGCAATTTTGTCGTCATTTCTCATAAATCGCCGTTTCACACGAAAGAAACCTGAATTTATCAGTTTGAATAGTTAAAAACAGCGTTTTTCTATGTTTTTGCAAGTTTAAAACAGCAATTTTATCGTCATTTCTCATAAATCGCCGTTTCACACGAAAGCATAATTTGTCAGTTTTAATAGTTCAAAACAGCGTTTTTCTGTGTTTTTGCAAGTTTAAAACAGCAATTTTATCGTCATTTCTCATAAATCGCCGTTTCACACGAAAGAAACATGAATTTGTCAGTTTGAATAGTTCAAAACAGCGTTTTTCTATGTTTTTGCAAGTTTAAAACAGCAATTTTATCGTCATTTCTCATAAATCGCCGTTTCACACGAAAGAAACATGAATTTGTCAGTTTGAATAGTTCAAAACAGCGTTTTTCTATGTTTTTGCAAGTTTAAAACAGCAATTTTATCGTCATTTCTCATAAATCGCCGTTTCACACTAAAGAAATATGAATTTGTCAGTTTGAATAGTTCAAAACAGCGTTTTTCTATGTTTTTGCAAGTTTAAAACAGCAATTTTATCGTCATTTCTCATAAATCGCCGTTTCACACGAAAGAAACATGAATTTGTCAGTTTGAATAGTTCAAAACAGCGTTTTTCTATGTTTTTTCATGTTTAAAACAGCAATTTTATCGTCATTTCTCATAAATCGCCGTTTCACACGAAAGAAACATGATTTTGTCAGTTTGAATAGTTGAAAACAGCGTTTTTCTATGTTTTTGCAAGTTTAAAACAGCAATTTTATCGTCATTTCTCATAAATCGCCGTTTCACACGAAAGAAACCTGAATTTATCAGTTTAAATAGTTCAAAACAGCGTTTTTCTATGTTTTTGCAAGTTTAAAACAGCAATTTTATCGTCATTTCTCATAAATCGCCGTTTCACACGAAAGAAACATGAATTTATCAGTTTGAATAGTTCAAAACAGCGTTTTTCTATGTTTTTGCAAGTTTAAAACAGCAGTTTTATCGTGATTTCACAAAAATCCACCGTTTCGAACGAAAGAAACCTGAATTTATCAGTTTGAATAGTTAAAAACAGCGTTTTTCTATGTTTTTGCAAGTTTAAAACAGCATTTTTATCGTCATTTCTCATAAATCGCCGTTTCACACGAAAGAAACATGAATTTGTCAGTTTGAATAGTTCAAAACAGCGTTTTTCTATGTTTTTCCATGTTTAAAACAGCAATTTTATCGTCATTTCTCATAAATCGCCGTTTCACACGAAAGAAACATGAATTTGTCAGTTTGAATAGTTGAAAACAGCGTTTTTCTATGTTTTTGCAAGTTTAAAACAGCAATTTTATCGTCATTTCTCATAAATCGCCGTTTCACACGAAAGAAACATGAATTTGTCAGTTTGAATAGTTAAAAACAGCGTTTTTCTATGTTTTTGCAAGTTTAAAACAGCAATTTTATCGTCATTTCTCATAAATCGCCGTTTCACACGAAAGAAACATGAATTTGTCAGTTTGAATAGTTCAAAACAGCGTTTTTCTGTGTTTTTGCAAGTTTAAAACAGCAATTTTATCGTCATTTCTCATAAATCGCCGTTTCACACGAAAGAAACATGAATTTGTCAGTTTGAATAGTTCAAAACAGCGTTTTTCTATGTTTTTGCTAGTTTAAAACAGCAATTTTATCGTCATTTCTCATAAATCGCCGTTTCACACGAAAAAAACATGAATTTGTCAGTTTGAATAGTTCAAAACAGCGTTTTTCTATGTTTTTGCAAGTTTAAAACAGCAATTTTATCGTCATTTCTCATAAATCGCCGTTTCACACGAAAGAAACATGAATTTGTCAGTTTGAATAGTTCAAAACAGCGTTTTTCTATGTTTTTCCATGTTTAAAACAGCAATTTTATCGTCATTTCTCATAAATCGCCGTTTCACACGAAAGAAACATGAATTTGTCAGTTTGAATAGTTCAAAACAGCGTTTTTCTATGTTTTTTCATGTTTAAAACAGCAGTTTTATCGTCATAGTTCAAAACAGCGTTTTTCTATGTTTTTGCAAGTTTAAAACAGCAGTTTTATCGTGATTTCACAAAAATCCACCGTTTCGAACGAAAGAAACCTGAATTTATCAGTTTGAATAGTTAAAAACAGCGTTTTTCTATGTTTTTGCAAGTTTAAAACAGCAATTTTATCGTCATTTCTCATAAATCGCCGTTTCACACGAAAGAAACATGAATTTATCAGTTTGAATAGTTAAAAACAGCGTTTTTCTATGTTTTTGCAAGTTTAAAACAGCAATTCTATCGTCATTTCTCATAAATCGCCGTTTCACACGAAAGAAACATGAATTTGTCAGTGTGAATAGTTCAAAACAGCGTTTTTCTATGTTTTTGCAAGTTTAAAACAGCAATTTTATCGTCATTTCTCATAAATCGCCGTTTCACACGAAAGAAACATGAATTTGTCAGTTTGAATAGTTCAAAACAGCGTTTTTCTATGTTTTTTCATGTTTAAAACAGCAATTTTATCGTCATTTCTCATAAATCGCCGTTTCACACGAAAGAAACATGAATTTGTCAGTTTGAATAGTTCAAAACAGCGTTTTTCTATGTTTTTTCATGTTTAAAACAGCAATTTTATCGTCATTTCTCATAAATCGCCGTTTCACACGAAAGAAACATGAATTTATCAGTTTGAATAGTTCAAAACAGCGTTTTTCTATGTTTTTGCAAGTTTAAAACAGCAGTTTTATCGTGATTTCACAAAAATCCACCGTTTCGAACGAAAGAAACCTGAATTTATCAGTTTGAATAGTTAAAAACAGCGTTTTTCTATGTTTTTGCAAGTTTAAAACAGCAATTTTATCGTCATTTCTCATAAATCGCCGTTTCACACGAAAGAAACATGAATTTGTCAGTTTGAATAGTTCAAAACAGCGTTTTTCTATGTTTTTTCATGTTTAAAACAGCAATTTTATCGTCATTTCTCATAAATCGCCGTTTCACACGAAAGAAACATGAATTTATCAGTTTAAATAGTTCAAAACAGCGTTTTTCTATGTTTTTGCAAGTTTAAAACAGCAGTTTTATCGTGATTACACAAAAATCCACCGTTTCGAACGAAAGAAACCTGAATTTATCAGTTTGAATAGTTAAAAACAACGTTTTTCTATGTTTTTGCAAGTTTAAAACAGCAATTTTATCGTCATTTCTCATAAATCGCTGTTTCACACGAAAGAAACATGAATTTATCAGTTTGAATAGTTAAAAACTGCGTTTTTCTATGTTTTTGCAAGTTTAAAACAGCAATTTTATCGTCATTTCTCATAAATCGCCGTTTCACACGAAAGAAACATGAATTTGTCAGTTTGAATAGTTCAAAACAGCGTTTTTCTATGTTTTTGCAAGTTTAAAACAGCAGTTTTATCGTGATTTCACAAAAATCCACCGTTTCGAACGAAAGAAACCTGAATTTATCAGTTTGAATAGTTAAAAACAGCGTTTTTCTATGTTTTTGCAAGTTTAAAACAGCAATTTTATCGTCATTTCTCATAAATCGCCGTTTCACACGAAAGAAACATGAATTTATCAGTTTGAATAGTTAAAAACAGCATTTTTCTATGTTTTTGCAAGTTTAAAACAGCAATTTTATCGTCATTTCTCATAAATCGCCGTTTCACACGAAAGAAACATGAATTTGTCAGTTTGAATAGTTCAAAACAGCGTTTTTCTATGTTTTTGCAAGTTTAAAACAGCAATTTTATCGTCATTTGTCATAAATCGCCGTTTCACACGAAAGAAACATGAATTTGTCAGTTTGAATAGTTCAAAACAGCGTTTTTCTATGTTTTTTAATGTTTAAAACAGCATTTTATTGTCATTTCTCATAAATCGCCGTTTCACACGAAAGAAACATGAATTTGTCAGTTTGAATAGTTAAAAACAGCGTTTTTCTATGTTTTTGCAAGTTTAAAACAGCAATTTTATCGTCATTTCTCATAAATCGCCGTTTCACACGAAAGAAACATGAATTTGTCTGTTTGAATAGTTCAAAACAGCGTTTTTCTATGTTTTTGCAAGTTTAAAACAGCAATTTTATCGTCATTTCTCATAAATCGCCGTTTCACACGAAAGAAACATGAATTTATCAGTTTGAATAGTTCAAAACAGCGTTTTTCTATGTTTTTGCAAGTTTAAAACAGCAGTTTTATCGTGATTTCACAAAAATCCACCGTTTCGAACGAAAGAAACCTGAATTTATCAGTTTGAATAGTTAAAAACAGCGTTTTTCTATGTTTTTGCAAGTTTAAAACAGCAATTTTATCGTCATTTCCCATAAATCGCCGTTTCACACGAAAGAAACATGAATTTATCAGTTTGAATAGTTAAAAACAGCGTTTTTCTATGTTTTTGCAAGTTTAAAACAGCAATTCTATCGTCATTTCTCATAAATCGCCGTTTCACACGAAAGAAACATGAATTTGTCAGTTTGAATAGTTCAAAACAGCGTTTTTCTATGTTTTTGCAAGTTTAAAACAGCAATTTTATCGTCATTTCTCATAAATCGCCGTTTCACACGAAAGAAACATGAATTTATCAGTTTGAATAGTTCAAAACAGCGTTTTTCTATGTTTTTGCAAGTTTAAAACAGCAGTTTTATCGTGATTTCACAAAAATCCACCGTTTCGAACGAAAGAAACCTGAATTTATCAGTTTGAATAGTTAAAAACAGCGTTTTTCTATGTTTTTGCAAGTTTAAAACAGCAATTTTATCGTCATTTCTCATAAATCGCCGTTTCACACGAAAGAAACATGAATTTATCAGTTTGAATAGTTAAAAACAGCATTTTTCTATGTTTTTGCAAGTTTAAAACAGCAATTTTATCGTCATTTCTCATAAATCGCCGTTTCACACGAAAGAAACATGAATTTGTCAGTTTGAATAGTTCAAAACAGCGTTTTTCTATGTTTTTGCAAGTTTAAAACAGCAATTTTATCGTCATTTGTCATAAATCGCCGTTTCACACGAAAGAAACATGAATTTGTCAGTTTGAATAGTTCAAAACAGCGTTTTTCTAGGTTTTTTAATGTTTAAAACAGCATTTTATTGTCATTTCTCATAAATCGCCGTTTCACACGAAAGAAACATGAATTTGTCAGTTTGAATAGTTAAAAACAGCGTTTTTCTATGTTTTTGCAAGTTTAAAACAGCAATTTTATCGTCATTTCTCATAAATCGCCGTTTCACACGAAAGAAACATGAATTTGTCTGTTTGAATAGTTCAAAACAGCGTTTTTCTATGTTTTTGCAAGTTTAAAACAGCAATTTTATCGTCATTTCTCATAAATCGCCGTTTCACACGAAAGAAACATGAATTTATCAGTTTGAATAGTTCAAAACAGCGTTTTTCTATGTTTTTGCAAGTTTAAAACAGCAGTTTTATCGTGATTTCACAAAAATCCACCGTTTCGAACGAAAGAAACCTGAATTTATCAGTTTGAATAGTTAAAAACAGCGTTTTTCTATGTTTTTGCAAGTTTAAAACAGCAATTTTATCGTCATTTCTCATAAATCGCCGTTTCACACGAAAGAAACATGAATTTATCAGTTTGAATAGTTAAAAACAGCGTTTTTCTATGTTTTTGCAAGTTTAAAACAGCAATTCTATCGTCATTTCTCATAAATCGCCGTTTCACACGAAAGAAACATGAATTTGTCAGTTTGAATAGTTCAAAACAGCGTTTTTCTATGTTTTTGCAAGTTTAAAACAGCAATTTTATCGTCATTTCTCATAAATCGCCGTTTCACACGAAAGAAACATGAATTTATCAGTTTGAATAGTTCAAAACAGCGTTTTTCTATGTTTTTGCAAGTTTAAAACAGCAGTTTTATCGTGATTTCACAAAAATCCACCGTTTCGAACGAAAGAAACCTGAATTTATCAGTTTGAATAGTTAAAAACAGCGTTTTTCTATGTTTTTGCAAGTTTAAAACAGCAATTTTATCGTCATTTCTCATAAATCGCCGTTTCACACGAAAGAAACATGAATTTGTCAGTTTGAATAGTTGAAAACAGCGTTTTTCTATGTTTTTGCAAGTTTAAAACAGCAATTTTATCGTCATTTCTCATAAATCGCAGTTTCACACGAAAGAAACATGAATTTGTCAGTTTGAATAGTTCAAAACAGCGTTTTTCTATGTTTTTTCATGTTTAAAACAGCAATTTTATCGTCATTTCTCATAAATCGCCGTTTCACACGAAAGAAACATGAATTTATCAGTTTGAATAGTTCAAAACAGCGTTTTTCTATGTTTTTGCAAGTTTAAAACAGCAGTTTTATCGTGATTTCACAAAAATCCACCGTTTCGAACGAAAGAAACCTGAATTTATCAGTTTGAATAGTTAAAAACAGCGTTTTTCTATGTTTTTGCAAGTTTAAAACAGCAGTTTTATCGTGATTTCACAAAAATCCACCGTTTCGAACGAAAGAAACCTGAATTTATCAGTTTGAATAGTTAAAAACAACGTTTTTCTATGTTTTTGCAAGTTTAAAACAGCAATTTTATCGTCATTTCTCATAAATCGCTGTTTCACACGAAAGAAACATGAATTTATCAGTTTGAATAGTTAAAAACAGCGTTTTTCTATGTTTTTGCAAGTTTAAAACAGCAATTTTATCGTCATTTCTCATAAATCGCCGTTTCACACGAAAGAAACATGAATTTGTCAGTTTGAATAGTTCAAAACAGCGTTTTTCTATGTTTTTGCAAGTTTAAAACAGCAATTTTATCGTCATTTCTCATAAATCGCCGTTTCACACGAAAGAAACATGAATTTATCAGTTTGAATAGTTCAAAACAGCGTTTTTCTATGTTTTTGCAAGTTTAAAACAGCAGTTTTATCGTTATTTCACAAAAATCCACCGTTTCGAACGAAAGAAACCTGAATTTATCAGTTTGAATAGTTAAAAACAGCGTTTTTCTATGTTTTTGCAAGTTTAAAACAGCAATTTTATCGTCATTTCTCGTAAATCGCCGTTTCACACGAAAGAAACATGAATTTATCAGTTTGAATAGTTCAAAACAGCGTTTTTCTATGTTTTTGCAAGTTTAAAACAGCAATTTTATCGTCATTTCTCATAAATCGCCGTTTCACACGAAAGAAACATGAATTTGTCAGTTTGAATAGTTCAAAACAGCGTTTTTCTATGTTTTTTCATGTTTAAAACAGCAATTTTATCGTCATTTCTCATAAATCGCCGTTTCACACGAAAGAAACATGAATTTGTCAGTTTGAATAGTTGAAAACAGCGTTTTTCTATGTTTTTGCAAGTTTAAAACAGCAATTTTATCGTCATTTCTCATAAATCGCCGTTTCACACGAAAGAAACATGAATTTGTCAGTTTGAATAGTTAAAAACAGCGTTTTTCTATGTTTTTGCAAGTTTAAAACAGCAATTTTATCGTCATTTCTCATAAATCGCCGTTTCACACGAAAGAAACATGAATTTGTCAGTTTGAATAGTTCAAAACAGCGTTTTTCTATGTTTTTTCATGTTTAAAACAGCAATTTTATCGTCATTTCTCATAAATCGCCGTTTCACACGAAAGAAACATGAATTTGTCAGTTTGAATAGTTGAAAACAGCGTTTTTCTATGTTTTTGCAAGTTTAAAACAGCAATTTTATCGTCATTTCTCATAAATCGCCGTTTCACACGAAAGAAACATGAATTTGTCAGTTTGAATAGTTCAAAACAGCGTTTTTCTATGTTTTTTCATGTTTAAAACAGCAATTTTATCGTCATTTCTCATAAATCGCCGTTTCACACGAAAGAAACATGAATTTATCAGTTTGAATAGTTCAAAACAGCGTTTTTCTATGTTTTTGCAAGTTTAAAACAGCAGTTTTATCGTGCTTTCACAAAAATCCACCGTTTCGAACGAAAGAAACCTGAATTTATCAGTTTGAATAGTTAAAAACAGCGTTTTTCTATGTTTTTGCAAGTTTAAAACAGCAATTTTATCGTCATTTCTCATAAATCGCCGTTTCACACGAAAGAAACATGAATTTGTCAGTTTGAATAGTTCAAAACAGCGTTTTTCTATGTTTTTTCATGTTTAAAACAGCAATTTTATCGTCATTTCTCATAAATCGCCGTTTCACACGAAAGAAACATGAATTTATCAGTTTAAATAGTTCAAAACAGCGTTTTTCTATGTTTTTGCAAGTTTAAAACAGCAGTTTTATCGTGATTACACAAAAATCCACCGTTTCGAACGAAAGAAACCTGAATTTATCAGTTTGAATAGTTAAAAACAACGTTTTTCTATGTTTTTGCAAGTTTAAAACAGCAATTTTATCGTCATTTCTCATAAATCGCTGTTTCACACGAAAGAAACATGAATTTATCAGTTTGAATAGTTAAAAACAGCGTTTTTCTATGTTTTTGCAAGTTTAAAACAGCAATTTTATCGTCATTTCTCATAAATCGCCGTTTCACACGAAAGAAACATGAATTTGTCAGTTTGAATAGTTCAAAACAGCGTTTTTCTATGTTTTTGCAAGTTTAAAACAGCAGTTTTATCGTGATTTCACAAAAATCCACCGTTTTGAACGAAAGAAACCTGAATTTATCAGTTTGAATAGTTAAAAACAGCGTTTTTCTATGTTTTTGCAAGTTTAAAACAGCAATTTTATCGTCATTTCTCATAAATCGCCGTTTCACACGAAAGAAACATGAATTTATCAGTTTGAATAGTTAAAAACAGCGTTTTTCTATGTTTTTGCAAGTTTAAAACAGCAATTCTATCGTCATTTCTCATAAATCGCCGTTTCACACGAAAGAAACATGAATTTGTCAGTTTGAATAGTTCAAAACAGCGTTTTTCTATGTTTTTGCAAGTTTAAAACAGCAATTTTATCGTCATTTCTCATAAATCGCCGTTTCACACGAAAGAAACATGAATTTATCAGTTTGAATAGTTCAAAACAGCGTTTTTCTATGTTTTTGCAAGTTTAAAACAGCAGTTTTATCGTTATTTCACAAAAATCCACCGTTTCGAACGAAAGAAACCTGAATTTATCAGTTTGAATAGTTAAAAACAGCGTTTTTCTATGTTTTTGCAAGTTTAAAACAGCAATTTTATCGTCATTTCTCGTAAATCGCCGTTTCACACGAAAGAAACATGAATTTATCAGTTTGAATAGTTCAAAACAGCGTTTTTCTATGTTTTTGCAAGTTTAAAACAGCAATTTTATCGTCATTTCTCATAAATCGCCGTTTCACACGAAAGAAACATGAATTTGTCAGTTTGAATAGTTCAAAACAGCGTTTTTCTATGTTTTTTCATGTTTAAAACAGCAATTTTATCGTCATTTCTCATAAATCGCCGTTTCACACGAAAGAAACATGAATTTGTCAGTTTGAATAGTTGAAAACAGCGTTTTTCTATGTTTTTGCAAGTTTAAAACAGCAATTTTATCGTCATTTCTCATAAATCGCCGTTTCACACGAAAGAAACATGAATTTGTCAGTTTGAATAGTTCAAAACAGCGTTTTTCTATGTTTTTTCATGTTTAAAACAGCAATTTTATCGTCATTTCTCATAAATCGCCGTTTCACACGAAAGAAACATGAATTTATCAGTTTGAATAGTTCAAAACAGCGTTTTTCTATGTTTTTGCAAGTTTAAAACAGCAGTTTTATCGTGATTTCACAAAAATCCACCGTTTCGAACGAAAGAAACCTGAATTTATCAGTTTGAATAGTTAAAAACAGCGTTTTTCTATGTTTTTGCAAGTTTAAAACAGCAATTTTATCGTCATTTCTCATAAATCGCCGTTTCACACGAAAGAAACATGAATTTGTCAGTTTGAATAGTTCAAAACAGCGTTTTTCTATGTTTTTTCATGTTTAAAACAGCAATTTTATCGTCATTTCTCATAAATCGCCGTTTCACACGAAAGAAACATGAATTTATCAGTTTAAATAGTTCAAAACAGCGTTTTTCTATGTTTTTGCAAGTTTAAAACAGCAGTTTTATCGTGATTACACAAAAATCCACCGTTTCGAACGAAAGAAACCTGAATTTATCAGTTTGAATAGTTAAAAACAACGTTTTTCTATGTTTTTGCAAGTTTAAAACAGCAATTTTATCGTCATTTCTCATAAATCGCTGTTTCACACGAAAGAAACATGAATTTATCAGTTTGAATAGTTAAAAACAGCGTTTTTCTATGTTTTTGCAAGTTTAAAACAGCAATTTTATCGTCATTTCTCATAAATCGCCGTTTCACACGAAAGAAACATGAATTTGTCAGTTTGAATAGTTCAAAACAGCGTTTTTCTATGTTTTTGCAAGTTTAAAACAGCAGTTTTATCGTGATTTCACAAAAATCCACCGTTTCGAACGAAAGAAACCTGAATTTATCAGTTTGAATATTTAAAAACAGCGTTTTTCTATGTTTTTGCAAGTTTAAAACAGCAATTTTATCGTCATTTCTCATAAATCGCCGTTTCACACGAAAGAAACATGAATTTATCAGTTTGAATAGTTAAAAACAGCGTTTTTCTATGTTTTTGCAAGTTTAAAACAGCAATTCTATCGTCATTTCTCATAAATCGCCGTTTCACACGAAAGAAACATGAATTTGTCAGTTTGAATAGTTGAAAACAGCGTTTTTCTATGTTTTTGCAAGTTTAAAACAGCAATTTTATCGTCATTTCTCATAAATCGCCGTTTCACACGAAAGAAACATGAATTTGTCAGTTTGAATAGTTCAAAACAGCGTTTTTCTATGTTTTTTCATGTTTAAAACAGCAATTTTATCGTCATTTCTCATAAATCACCGTTTCACACGAAAGAAACATGAATTTATCAGTTTGAATAGTTCAAAACAGCGTTTTTCTATGTTTTTGCAAGTTTAAAACAGCAGTTTTATCGTGATTTCACAAAAATCCACCGTTTCGAACGAAAGAAACCTGAATTTATCAGTTTGAATAGTTAAAAACAGCGTTTTTTCTATGTTTTTGCAAGTTTAAAACAGCAATTTTATCGTCATTTCTCATAAATCGCCGTTTCACACGAAAGAAACATGAACTTGTCAGTTTGAATAGTTCAAAACAGCGTTTTTCTATGTTTTTGCAAGTTTAAAACAGCAATTTTATCGTCATTTCTCATAAATCGCCGTTTCACACGAAAGAAACATGAATTTATCAGTTTGAATAGTTCAAAACAGCGTTTTTCTATGTTTTAGCAAGTTTAAAACAGCAGTTTTATCGGTTATTTCACAAAAATCCACCGTTTCGAACGAAAGAAACCTGAATTTATCAGTTTGAATAGTTAAAAACAGCGTTTTTCTATGTTTTTGCAAGTTTAAAACAGCAATTTTATCGTCATTTCTCATAAATCGCCGTTTTCACACGAAAGAAACATGAATTTATCAGTTTGAATAGTTCAAAACAGCGTTTTTCTATGTTTTTGCAAGTTTAAAACAGAAATTTTATCGTCATTTCTCATAAATCGCCGTTTCACACGAAAGAAACATGAATTTGTCAGTTTGAATAGTTCAAAACAGCGTTTTTCTATGTTTTTTCATGTTTTAAAACAGCAATTTTATCGTCATTTCTCATAAATCGCCGTTTCACACGAAAGAAACATGAATTTGTCAGTTTGAATAGTTGAAAACAGCGTTTTTCTATGTTTTTGCAAGTTTAAAACAGCAATTTTATCGTCATTTCTCATAAATCGCCGTTTCACACGAAAGAAACCTGAATTTATCAGTTTGAATAGTTAAAAAACAGCGTTTTTCTATGTTTTTGCAAGTTTAAAACAGCAATTTTATCGTCATTTCTCATAAATCGCCGTTTCACACGAAAGAAACATGAATTTGTCAGTTTGAATAGTTAAAACAGCGTTTTTCTATGTTTTTGCAAGTTTAAAAACAGCAATTTTATCGTCATTTCTCATAAATCGCCGTTTCACACGAAAGAAACATGAATTTATCAGTTTGAATAGTTAAAAACAGCGTTTTTCTATGTTTTTGCAAGTTTAAAACAGCAGTTTTATCGTGATTTCACAAAAATCCACCGTTTCGAACGAAAGAAACCTGAATTTATCAGTTTGAATAGTTAAAAAACAGCGTTTTTCTATGTTTTTGCAAGTTTAAAACAGCAATTTTATCGTCATTTCTCATAAATCGCCGTTTCACACAAAAGAAACATAAATTTGTCTGTTTGAATAGTTCAAAACAGCGTTTTTCTATGTTTTTGCAAATTTAAAACAGCAATTTTATCGTCATTTCTCATAAATCGCCGTTTCACACGAAAGAAACATGAATTTATCAGTTTGAATAGTTCAAAACAGCGTTTTTCTATGTTTTTGCAAGTTTAAAACAGCAGTTTTATCGTGATTTCACAAAAATCCACCGTTTCGAACGAAAGAAACCTGAATTTATCAGTTAGAATAGTTAAAAACAGCGTTTTTCTATGTTTTTGCAAGTTTAAAACAGCAATTTTATCGTCATTTCTCATAAATCGCCGTTTCACACGAAAGAAACATGAATTTGTCAGTTTGAATAGTTAAAAACAGCGTTTTTCTATGTTTTTGCAAGTTTAAAACAGCAATTTTATCGTCATTTCTCATAAATCGCCGTTTCACACGAAAGAAACATGAATTTATCAGTTTGAATAGTTAAAAACAGCGTTTTTCTATGTTTTTGCAAGTTTAAAACAGCAATTCTATCGTCATTTCTCATAAATCGCCGTTTCACACGAAAGAAACATGAATTTGTCAGTTTGAATAGTTCAAAACAGCGTTTTTCTATGTTTTTGCAAGTTTAAAACAGCAATTTTATCGTCATTTCTCATAAATCGCCGTTTCACACGAAAGAAACATGAATTTGTCAGTTTGAATAGTTCAAAACAGCGTTTTTCTATGTTTTTTCATGTTTAAAACAGAAATTTTATCGTCATTTCTCATAAATCGCCGTTTCACACGAAAGAAACATGAATTTGTCTGTTTGAATAGTTCAAAACAGCGTTTTTCTATGTTTTTGCAAGTTTAAAACAGCAATTTTATCGTCATTTCTCATAAATCGCCGTTTCACACGAAAGAAACATGAATTTGTCAGTTTGAATAGTTGAAAACAGCGTTTTTCTATGTTTTTGCAAGTTTAAAACAGCAATTTTATCGTCATTTCTCATAAATCGCCGTTTCACACGAAAGAAACATGAATTTGTCAGTTTGAATAGTTCAAAACAGCGTTTTTCTATGTTTTTGCAAGTTTAAAACAGCAGTTTTATCGTGATTTCACAAAAATCCACCGTTTCGAACGAAAGAAACCTGAATTTATCAGTTTGAATAGTTAAAAACAGCGTTTTTCTATGTTTTTGCAAGTTTAAAACAGCAATTTTATCGTCATTTCTCATAAATCGCCGTTTCACACGAAAGAAACATGAATTTGTCAGTTTGAATAGTTAAAAACAGCGTTTTTCTATGTTTTTGCAAGTTTAAAACAGCAATTTTATCGTCATTTCTCATAAATCGCCGTTTCACACGAAAGAAACATGAATTTATCAGTTTGAATAGTTAAAAACAGCGTTTTTCTATGTTTTTGCAAGTTTAAAACAGCAATTTTATCGTCATTTCTCATAAATCGCCGTTTCACACGAAAGAAACATGAATTTGTCAGTTTGAATAGTTCAAAACAGCGTTTTTCTATGTTTTTGCAAGTTTAAAACAGCAATTTTATCGTCATTTCTCATAAATCGCCGTTTCACACGAAAGAAACATGAATTTATCAGTTTGAATAGTTCAAAACAGCGTTTTTCTATGTTTTTGCAAGTTTAAAACAGCAGTTTTATCGTGATTTCACAAAAATCCACCGTTTCGAACGAAAGAAACCTGAATTTATCAGTTTGAATAGTTAAAAACAGCGTTTTTCTATGTTTTTGCAAGTTTAAAACAGCAATTTTATCGTCATTTCTCATAAATCGCCGTTTCACACGAAAGAAACATGAATTTATCAGTTTGAATAGTTAAAAACAGCGTTTTTCTATGTTTTTGCAAGTTTAAAACAGCAATTTTATCGTCATTTCTCATAAATCGCCGTTTCACACGAAAGAAACATGAATTTGTCAGTTTGAATAGTTCAAAACAGCGTTTTTCTATGTTTTTTCATGTTTAAAACAGCAATTTTATCGTCATTTCTCATAAATCGCCGTTTCACACGAAAGAAACATGAATTTGTCAGTTTGAATAGTTGAAAACAGCGTTTTTCTATGTTTTTGCAAGTTTAAAACAGCAATTTTATCGTCATTTCTCATAAATCGCCGTTTCACACGAAAGAAACATGAATTTGTCAGTTTGAATAGTTCAAAACAGCGTTTTTCTATGTTTTTTCATGTTTAAAACAGCAATTTTATCGTCATTTCTCATAAATCGCCGTTTCACACGAAAGAAACATGAATTTATCAGTTTGAATAGTTCAAAACAGCGTTTTTCTATGTTTTTGCAAGTTTAAAACAGCAGTTTTATCGTGATTTCACAAAAATCCACCGTTTCGAACGAAAGAAACCTGAATTTATCAGTTTGAATAGTTAAAAACAGCGTTTTTCTATGTTTTTGCAAGTTTAAAACAGCAATTTTATCGTCATTTCTCATAAATCGCCGTTTCACACGAAAGAAACATGAATTTGTCAGTTTGAATAGTTCAAAACAGTGTTTTTCTATGTTTTTTCATGTTTAAAACAGCAATTTTATCGTCATTTCTCATAAATCGCCGTTTCACACGAAAGAAACATGAATTTATCAGTTTAAATAATTCAAAACAGCGTTTTTCTATGTTTTTGCAAGTTTAAAACAGCAGTTTTATCGTGATTTCACAAAAATCCACCGTTTCGAACGAAAGAAACCTGAATTTATCAGTTTGAATAGTTAAAAACAGCGTTTTTCTATGTTTTTGCAAGTTTAAAACAGCAATTTTATCGTCATTTCTCATAAATCGCTGTTTCACACGAAAGAAACATGAATTTATCAGTTTGAATAGTTAAAAACAGCGTTTTTCTTTGTTTTTGCAAGTTTAAAACAGCAATTTTATCGTCATTTCTCATAAATCGCCGTTTCACACGAAAGAAACATGAATTTGTCAGTTTGAATAGTTCAAAACAGCGTTTTTCTATGTTTTTGCAAGTTTAAAACAGCAATTTTATCGTCATTTCTCATAAATCGCCGTTTCACACGAAAGAAACATGAATTTGTCAGTTTGAATAGTTCAAAACAGCGTTTTTCTATGTTTTTGCAAGTTTAAAACAGCAATTTTATCGTCATTTCTCATAAATCGCCGTTTCACACGAAAGAAACATGAATTTATCAGTTTGAATAGTTCAAAACAGCGTTTTTCTATGTTTTTGCAAGTTTAAAACAGCAGTTTTATCGTGATTTCACAAAAATCCACCGTTTCGAACGAAAGAAACCTGAATTTATCAGTTTGAATAGTTAAAAACAGCGTTTTTCTATGTTTTAGCAAGTTTAAAACAGCAATTTTATCGTCATTTCTCATAAATCGCCGTTTCACACGAAAGAAACATGAATTTGTCAGTTTGAATAGTTCAAAACAGCGTTTTTCTATGTTTTTGCAAGTTTAAAACAGCAATTTTATCGTCATTTCTCATAAATCGCCGTTTCACACCAAAGAAACATGAATTTGTCAGTTTGAATAGTTCAAAACAGCGTTTTTCTATGTTTTTTCATGTTTAAAACAGCAATTTTATTGTCATTTCTCATAAATCGCAGTTTCACACGAAAGAAACATGAATTTGTCAGTTTGAATAGTTAAAAACAGCGTTTTTCTATGTTTTTGCAAGTTTAAAACAGCAATTTTATCGCCATTTCTCATAAATCGCCGTTTCACACGAAAGAAACATGAATTTGTCAGTTTGAATAGTTCAAAACAGCGTTTTTCTATGTTTTTGCTAGTTTAAAACAGCAATTTTATCGTCATTTCTCATAAATCGCCGTTTCACACGAAAGAAACATGAATTTATCAGTTTGAATAGTTCAAAACAGCGTTTTTCTATGTTTTTGCAAGTTTAAAACAGCAGTTTTATCGTCATTTCTCATAAATCGCCGTTTCACACGAAAGAAACATGAATTTGTCACTTTGAATAGTTCAAAACAGCGTTTTTCTATGTTTTTGCAAGTTTAAAACAGCAATTTTATCGTCATTTCTCATAAATCGCCGTTTCACACGAAAGAAACATGAATTTGTCTGTTTGAATAGTTCAAAACAGCGTTTTTCTATGTTTTTGCAAGTTTAAAACAGCAATTTTATCGTCATTTCTCATAAATCGCCGTTTCACACGAAAGAAACATGAATTTATCAGTTTGAATAGTTCAAAACAGCGTTTTTCTATGTTTTTGCAAGTTTAAAACAGCAGTTTTATCGTGATTTCACAAAAATCCACCGTTTCGAACGAAAGAAACCTGAATTTATCAGTTTGAATAGTTAAAAACAGCGTTTTTCTATGTTTTTGCAAGTTTAAAACAGCAATTTTATCGTCATTTCTCATAAATCGCCGTTTCACACGAAAGAAACATGAATTTATCAGTTTGAATAGTTAAAAACAGCGTTTTTCTATGTTTTTGCAAGTTTAAAACAGCAATTCTATCGTCATTTCTCATAAATCGCCGTTTCACACGAAAGAAACATGAATTTGTCAGTTTGAATAGTTCAAAACAGCGTTTTTCTATGTTTTTGCAAGTTTAAAACAGCAATTTTATCGTCATTTCTCATAAATCGCCGTTTCACACGAAAGAAACATGAATTTATCAGTTTGAATAGTTCAAAACAGCGTTTTTCTATGTTTTTGCAAGTTTAAAACAGCAGTTTTATCGTGATTTCACAAAAATCCACCGTTTCGAACGAAAGAAACCTGAATTTATCAGTTTGAATAGTTAAAAACAGCGTTTTTCTATGTTTTTGCAAGTTTAAAACAGCAATTTTATCGTCATTTCTCATAAATCGCCGTTACACACGAAAGAAACCTGAATTTATCAGTTTGAATAGTTAAAAACAGCGTTTTTCTATGTTTTTGCAAGTTTAAAACAGCAATTTTATCGTCATTTCTCATAAATCGCCGTTTCACACGAAAGAAACATGAATTTGTCAGTTTAAATAGTTCAAAACAGCGTTTTTCTATGTTTTTTCATGTTTAAAACAGCAATTTTATCGTCATTTCTCATAAATCGCCGTTTCACACGAAAGAAACATGAATTTGTCAGTTTGAATAGTTGAAAACAGCGTTTTTCTATGTTTTTGCAAGTTTAAAACAGCAATTTTATCGTCATTTCTCATAAATCGCCGTTTCACACGAAAGAAACATGAATTTGTCAGTTTGAATAGTTTTAAACAGCGTTTTTCTATGTTTTTTCATGTTTAAAACAGCAATTTTATCGTCATTTCTCATAAATCGCCGTTTCACACGAAAGAAACATGAATTTATCAGTTTGATTAGTTCAAAACAGCGTTTTTCTATGTTTTTGCAAGTTTAAAACAGCAGTTTTATCGTTATTTCACAAAAATCCACCGTTTCGAACGAAAGAAACCTGAATTTATCAGTTTGAATAGTTAAAAACAGCGTTTTTCTATGTTTTTGCAAGTTTAAAACAGCAATTTTATCGTCATTTCTCATAAATCGCCGTTTCACACGAAATGAATTTATCAGTTTGAATAGTTAAAAACAGCGTTTTTCTATGTTTTTGCAAGTTTAAAACAGCAATTTTATCGCCATTTCTCATAAATCGCCGTTTCACACGAAAGAAACATGAATTTGTCAGTTTGAATAGTTCAAAACAGCGTTTTTCTATGTTTTTGCTAGTTTAAAACAGCAATTTTATCGTCATTTCTCATAAATCGCCGTTTCACACGAAAGAAACATGAATTTATCAGTTTGAATAGTTCAAAACAGCGTTTTTCTATGTTTTTGCAAGTTTAAAACAGCAGTTTTATCGTGATTTCTCATAAATCGCCGTTTCACACGAAAGAAACATGAATTTGTCAGTTTGAATAGTTCAAAACAGCGTTTTTCTATGTTTTTGCAAGTTTAAAACAGCAATTTTATCGTCATTTCTCATAAATCGCCGTTTCACACGAAAGAAACATGAATTTGTCAGTTTGAATAGTTCAAAACAGCGTTTTTCTATGTTTTTGCAAGTTTAAAACAGCAATTTTATCGTCATTTCTCATAAATCGCCGTTTCACACGAAAGAAACATGAATTTGTCACTTTGAATAGTTCAAAACAGCGTTTTTCTATGTTTTTGCAAGTTTAAAACAGCAATTTTATCGTCATTTCTCATAAATCGCCGTTTCACACGAAAGAAACATGAATTTGTCTGTTTGAATAGTTCAAAACAGCGTTTTTCTATGTTTTTGCAAGTTTAAAACAGCAATTTTATCGTCATTTCTCATAAATCGCCGTTTCACACGAAAGAAACATGAATTTATCAGTTTGAATAGTTCAAAACAGCGTTTTTCTATGTTTTTGCAAGTTTAAAACAGCAGTTTTATCGTGATTTCACAAAAATCCACCGTTTCGAACGAAAGAAACCTGAATTTATCAGTTTGAATAGTTAAAAACAGCGTTTTTCTATGTTTTTGCAAGTTTAAAACAGCAATTTTATCGTCATTTCTCATAAATCGCCGTTTCACACGAAAGAAACATGAATTTATCAGTTTGAATAGTTAAAAACAGCGTTTTTCTATGTTTTTGCAAGTTTAAAACAGCAATTCTATCGTCATTTCTCATAAATCGCCGTTTCACACGAAAGAAACATGAATTTGTCAGTTTGAATAGTTCAAAACAGCGTTTTTCTATGTTTTTGCAAGTTTAAAACAGCAATTTTATCGTCATTTCTCATAAATCGCCGTTTCACACGAAAGAAACATGAATTTATCAGTTTGAATAGTTCAAAACAGCGTTTTTCTATGTTTTTGCAAGTTTAAAACAGCAATTTTATCGTCATTTCTCATAAATCGCCGTTTCACACGAAAGAAACATGAATTTATCAGTTTGAATAGTTCAAAACAGCGTTTTTCTATGTTTTTGCAAGTTTAAAACAGCAGTTTTATCGTGATTTCACAAAAATCCACCGTTTCGAACGAAAGAAACCTGAATTTATCAGTTTGAATAGTTAAAAACAGCGTTTTTCTATGTTTTTGCAAGTTTAAAACAGCAATTTTATCGTCATTTCTCATAAATCGCCGTTACACACGAAAGAAACCTGAATTTATCAGTTTGAATAGTTAAAAACAGCGTTTTTCTATGTTTTTGCAAGTTTAAAACAGCAATTTTATCGTCATTTCTCATAAATCGCCGTTTCACACGAAAGAAACATGAATTTGTCAGTTTAAATAGTTCAAAACAGCGTTTTTCTATGTTTTTTCATGTTTAAAACAGCAATTTTATCGTCATTTCTCATAAATCGCCGTTTCACACGAAAGAAACATGAATTTGTCAGTTTGAATAGTTGAAAACAGCGTTTTTCTATGTTTTTGCAAGTTTAAAACAGCAATTTTATCGTCATTTCTCATAAATCGCCGTTTCACACGAAAGAAACATGAATTTGTCAGTTTGAATAGTTTTAAACAGCGTTTTTCTATGTTTTTTCATGTTTAAAACAGCAATTTTATCGTCATTTCTCATAAATCGCCGTTTCACACGAAAGAAACATGAATTTATCAGTTTGAATAGTTCAAAACAGCGTTTTTCTATGTTTTTGCAAGTTTAAAACAGCAGTTTTATCGTGATTTCACAAAAATCCACCGTTTCGAACGAAAGAAACCTGAATTTATCAGTTTGAATAGTTAAAAACAGCGTTTTTCTATGTTTTTGCAAGTTTAAAACAGCAATTTTATCGTCATTTCTCATAAATCGCCGTTTCACACGAAAGAAACATGAATTTGTCAGTTTGAATAGTTCAAAACAGCGTTTTTCTATGTTTTTGCAAGTTTAAAACAGCAGTTTTATCGTGATTTCACAAAAATCCACCGTTTCACACGAAAGAAACATGAATTTATCAGTTTGAATAGTTAAAAACAGCGTTTTTCTATGTTTTTGCAAGTTTAAAACAGCAATTCTATCGTCATTTCTCATAAATCGCCGTTTCACACGAAAGAAACATGAATTTGTCAGTTTGAATAGTTCAAAACAGCGTTTTTCAATGTTTTTGCAAGTTTAAAACAGCAATTTTATCGTCATTTCTCATAAATCGCCGTTTCACACGAAAGAAACATGAATTTATCAGTTTGAATAGTTCAAAACAGCGTTTTTCTATGTTTTTGCAAGTTTAAAACAGCAGTTTTATCGTGATTTCACAAAAATCCACCGTTTCGAACGAAAGAAACCTGAATTTATCTGTTTGAATAGTTAAAAACAGCGTTTTTCTATGTTTTTGCAAGTTTAAAACAGCAATTTTATCGTCATTTCACAAAAATCCACCGTTTCGAACGAAAGAAACCTGAATTTATCAATTTGAATAGTTAAAAACAGCGTTTTTCTATGTTTTTGCAAGTTTAAAACAGCAATTTTATCGTCATTTCTCATAAATCGCCGTTTCACACGAAAGAAACATGAATTTGTCAGTTTGAATAGTTCAAAACAGCGTTTTTCTATGTTTTTTCATGTTTAAAACAGCAATTTTATCGTCATTTCTCATAAATCGCCGTTACACACGAAAGAAACCTGAATTTATCAGTTTGAATAGTTAAAAACAGCGTTTTTCTATGTTTTTGCAAGTTTAAAACAGCAATTTTATCGTCATTTCTCATAAATCGCCGTTTCACACGAAAGAAACATGAATTTGTCAGTTTAAATAGTTCAAAACAGCGTTTTTCTATGTTTTTTCATGTTTAAAACAGCAATTTTATCGTCATTTCTCATAAATCGCCGTTTCACACGAAAGAAACATGAATTTGTCAGTTTGAATAGTTGAAAACAGCGTTTTTCTATGTTTTTGCAAGTTTAAAACAGCAATTTTATCGTCATTTCTCATAAATCGCCGTTTCACACGAAAGAAACATGAATTTGTCAGTTTGAATAGTTTTAAACAGCGTTTTTCTATGTTTTTTCATGTTTAAAACAGCAATTTTATCGTCATTTCTCATAAATCGCCGTTTCACACGAAAGAAACATGAATTTATCAGTTTGAATAGTTCAAAACAGCGTTTTTCTATGTTTTTGCAAGTTTAAAACAGCAGTTTTATCGTGATTTCACAAAAATCCACCGTTTCGAACGAAAGAAACCTGAATTTATCAGTTTGAATAGTTAAAAACAGCGTTTTTCTATGTTTTTGCAAGTTTAAAACAGCAATTTTTTCGTCATTTCTCATAAATCGCCGTTTCACACGAAAGAAACATGAATTTGTCAGTTTGAATAGTTCAAAACAGCGTTTTTCTATGTTTTTTCATGTTTAAAACAGCAATTTTATCGTCATTTCTCATAAATCGCCGTTTCACACGAAAGAAACATGAATTTATCAGTTTAAATAGTTCAAAACAGCGTTTTTCTATGTTTTTGCAAGTTTAAAACAGCAGTTTTATCGTCATTTCTCATAAATCGCCGTTTCACACGAAAGAAACATGAATTTATCAGTTTGAATAGTTCAAAACAGCGTTTTTCTATGTTTTTGCAAGTTTAAAACAGCAGTTTTATCGTGATTTCACAAAAATCCACCGTTTCGAACGAAAGAAACCGGAATTTATCAGTTTGAATAGTTAAAAACAGCGTTTTTCTATGTTTTTGCAAGTTTAAAACAGCAGTTTTATCGTGATTTCACAAAAATCCACCGTTTCGAACGAAAGAAACCTGAATTTATCAGTTTGAATAGTTAAAAACAGCGTTTTTCTATGTTTTTGCAAGTTTAAAACAGCAATTTTATCGTCATTTCTCATAAATCGCCGTTTCACACGAAAGAAACATGAATTTATCAGTTTGAATAGTTAAAAACAGCGTTTTTCTATGTTTTTGCAAGTTTAAAACAGCAATTCTATCGTCATTTCTCATAAATCGCCGTTTCACACGAAAGAAACATGAATTTGTCAGTTTGAATAGTTCAAAACAGCGTTTTTCAATGTTTTTGCAAGTTTAAAACAGCAATTTTAACGTCATTTCTCATAAATCGCCGTTTCACACGAAAGAAACATGAATTTATCAGTTTGAATAGTTCAAAACAGCGTTTTTCTATGTTTTTGCAAGTTTAAAACAGCAGTTTTATCGTGATTTCACAAAAATCCACCGTTTCGAACGAAAGAAACCTGAATTTATCTGTTTGAATAGTTAAAAACAGCGTTTTTCTATGTTTTTGCAAGTTTAAAACAGCAATTTTATCGTCATTTCACAAAAATCCACCGTTTCGAACGAAAGAAACCTGAATTTATCAATTTGAATAGTTAAAAACAGCGTTTTTCTATGTTTTTGCAAGTTTAAAACAGCAATTTTATCGTCATTTCTCATAAATCGCCGTTTCACACGAAAGAAACATGAATTTGTCAGTTTGAATAGTTCAAAACAGCGTTTTTCTATGTTTTTTCATGTTTAAAACAGCAATTTTATCGTCATTTCTCATAAATCGCCGTTTCACACTAAAGAAACATGAATTTATCAGTTTAAATAGTTCAAAACAGCGTTTTTCTATGTTATTGCAAGTTTAAAACAGCAGTTTTATCGTGATTTCACAAAAATCCGCCGTTTCGAACGAAAGAAACCTGAATTTATCAGTTTGAATAGTTAAAAACAGCGTTTTTCTATGTTTTTGCAAGTTTAAAACAGCAATTTTATCGTCATTTCTCATAAATCGCTGTTTCACACGAAAGAAACATGAATTTATCAGTTTGAATAGTTAAAAACAGCGTTTTTCTATGTTTTTGCAAGTTTAAAACAGCAATTTTATCGTCATTTCTCATAAATCGCCGTTTCACACGAAAGAAACATGAATTTGTCAGTTTGAATAGTTCAAAACAGCGTTTTTCTATGTTTTTGCAAGTTTAAAACAGCAATTTTATCGTCATTTCTCATAAATCGCCGTTTCACACGAATGAAACATGAATTTATCAGTTTGAATAGTTCAAAACAGCGTTTTTCTATGTTTTTGCAAGTTTAAAACAGCAGTTTTATCGTTATTTCACAAAAATCCACCGTTTCGAACGAAAGAAACCTGAATTTATCAGTTTGAATAGTAAAAACAGCGTTTTTCTATGTTTTTGCAAGTTTAAAACAGCAATTTTATCGTCATTTCTCATAAATCGCCGTTTCACACGAAAGAAACATGAATTTATCAGTTTGAATAGTTAAAAACAGCGTTTTTCTATGTTTTTGCAAGTTTAAAACAGCAATTTTATCGTCATTTCTCATAAATCGCCGTTTCACACGAAAGAAACATGAATTTGTCAGTTTGAATAGTTCAAAACAGCGTTTTTCTGTGTTTTTGCAAGTTTAAAACAGCAATTTTATCGTCATTTCTCATAAATCGCCGTTTCACACGAAAGAAACATGAATTTGTCAGTTTGAATAGTTCAAAACAGCGTTTTTCTATGTTTTTTCATGTTTAAAACAGCAATTTTATCGTCATTTCTCATAAATCGCCGTTTCACACGAAAGAAACATGATTTTGTCAGTTTGAATAGTTGAAAACAGCGTTTTTCTATGTTTTTGCAAGTTTAAAACAGCAATTTTATCGTCATTTCTCATAAATCGCCGTTTCACACGAAAGAAACATGAATTTGTCAGTTTGAATAGTTCAAAACAGCGTTTTTCTATGTTTTTTCATGTTTAAAACAGCAATTTTATCGTCATTTCTCATAAATCGCCGTTTCACACGAAAGAAACATGAATTTATCAGTTTGAATAGTTCAAAACAGCGTTTTTCTATGTTTTTGCAAGTTTAAAACAGCAGTTTTATCGTGATTTCACAAAAATCCACCGTTTCGAACGAAAGAAACCTGAATTTATCAGTTTGAATAGTTAAAAACAGCGTTTTTCTATGTTTTTGCAAGTTTAAAACAGCAATTTTATCGTCATTTCTCATAAATCGCCGTTTCACACGAAAGAAACATGAATTTGTCAGTTTGAATAGTTCAAAACAGCGTTTTTCTATGTTTTTTCATGTTTAAAACAGCAATTTTATCGTCATTTCTCATAAATCGCCGTTTCACACGAAAGAAACATGAATTTGTCAGTTTGAATAGTTCAAAACAGCGTTTTTCTATGTTTTTGCAAGTTTAAAATAGCAGTTTTATCGTGATTTCACAAAAATCCACCGTTTCGAACGAAAGAAACCTGAATTTATCAGTTTGAATAGTTAAAAACAGCGTTTTTCTATGTTTTTGCAAGTTTAAAACAGCAATTTTATCGTCATTTCTCATAAATCGCCGTTTCACACGAAAGAAACATGAATTTGTCAGTTTGAATAGTTAAAAACAGCGTTTTTCTATGTTTTTGCAAGTTTAAAACAGCAATTTTATCGTCATTTCTCATAAATCGCCGTTTCACACGAAAGAAACATGTATTTATCAGTTTGAATAGTTAAAAACAGCGTTTTTTCTATGTTTTTGCAAGTTTAAAACATCAATTTTATCGTCATTTCTCATAAATCGACGTTTCACACGAAAGAAACATGAATTTGTCAGTTTGAATAGTTCAAAACAGCGTTTTTCTATGTTTTTTCATGTTTAAAACAGCAATTTTATTGTCATTTCTCATAAATCGCAGTTTCACACGAAAGAAACATGAATTTGTCAGTTTGAATAGTTAAAAACAGCATTTTTCTATGTTTTTGCAAGTTTAAAACAGCAATTTTATCGCCATTTCTCATAAATCGCCGTTTCACACGAAAGAAACATGAATTTGTCAGTTTGAATAGTTCAAAACAGCGTTTTTTCTATGTTTTTGCAAGTTTAAAACAGCAATTTTATCGTCATTTCTCATAAATCGCCGTTTCACACGAAAGAAACATGAATTTGTCAGTTTGAATAGTTCAAAACAGCGTTTTTCTATGTTTTTGCAAGTTTAAAACAGCAATTTTATCGTCATTTCTCATAAATCGCCGTTTCACACGAAAGAAACATGAATTTGTCTGTTTGAATAGTTCAAAACAGCGTTTTTCTATGTTTTTGCAAGTTTAAAACAGCAATTTTATCGTCATTTCTCATAAATCGCCGTTTCACACGAAAGAAACATGAATTTATCAGTTTGAATAGTTCAAAACAGCGTTTTTCTATGTTTTTGCAAGTTTAAAACAGCAGTTTTGTCGTGATTTCACAAAAATCCACCGTTTCGAACGAAAGAAACCTGAATTTATCAGTTTGAATAGTTAAAAACAGCGTTTTTCTATGTTTTTGCAAGTTTAAAACAGCAATTTTATCGTCATTTCTCATAAATCGCCGTTTCACACGAAAGAAACATGAATTTATCAGTTTGAATAGTTAAAAACAGCGTTTTTCTATGTTTTTGCAAGTTTAAAACAGCAATTCTATCGTCATTTCTCATAAATCGCCGTTTCACACGAAAGAAACATGAATTTGTCAGTTTGAATAGTTCAAAACAGCGTTTTTCTATGTTTTTGCAAGTTTAAAACAGCAATTTTATCGTCATTTCTCATAAATCGCCGTTTCACACGAAAGAAACATAAATTTATCAGTTTGAATAGTTCAAAACAGCGTTTTTCTATGTTTTTGCAAGTTTAAAACAGCAGTTTTATCGTGATTTCACAAAAATCCACCGTTTCGAACGAAAGAAACCTGAATTTATCAGTTTGAATAGTTAAAAACAGCGTTTTTCTATGTTTTTGCAAGTTTAAAACAGCAATTTTATCGTCATTTCTCATAAATCGCCGTTACACACGAAAGAAACCTGAATTTATCAGTTTGAATAGTTAAAAACAGCGTTTTTCTATGTTTTTGCAAGTTTAAAACAGCAATTTTATCGTCATTTCTCATAAATCGCCGTTTCACACGAAAGAAACATGAATTTGTCAGTTTGAATAGTTCAAAACAGCGTTTTTCTATGTTTTTCCATGTTTAAAACAGCAATTTTATCGTCATTTCTCATAAATCGCCGTTTCACACGAAAGAAACATGAATTTGTCAGTTTGAATAGTTGAAAACAGCGTTTTTCTATGTTTTTGCAAGTTTAAAACAGCAATTTTATCGTCATTTCTCATACATCGCCGTTTCACACGAAAGAAACATGAATTTGTCAGTTTGAATAGTTCAAAACAGCGTTTTTCTATGTTTTTTCATGTTTAAAACAGCAATTTTATCGTCATTTCTCATAAATCGCCGTTTCACACGAAAGAAACATGAATTTATCAGTTTGAATAGTTCAAAACAGCGTTTTTCTATGTTTTTGCAAGTTTAAAACAGCAGTTTTATCGTGATTTCACAAAAATCCACCGTTTCGAATGAAAGAAACCTGACTTTATCAGTTTGAATAGTTAAAAACAGCGTTTTTCTATGTTTTTGCAAGTTTAAAACAGCAATTTTATCGTCATTTCTCATAAATCGAAGTTTCACACGAAAGAAACATGAATTTGTCAGTTTGAATAGTTCAAAACAGCGTTTTTCTATGTTTTTTCATGTTGAAAACAGCAATTTTATCGTCATTTCTCATAAATCGCCGTTTCACACGAAAGAAACATGAATTTATCAGTTTAAATAGTTCAAAACAGCGTTTTTCTATGTTTTTGCAAGTTTAAAACAGCAATTTTATCGTCATTTCTCATAAATCGCCGTTTCACACGAAAGAAACATGAATTTATCAGTTTGAATAGTTCAAAACAGCGTTTTTCTATGTTTTTGCAAGTTTAAAACAGCAGTTTTATCGTGATTTCACAAAAATCCACCGTTTCGAACGAAAGAAACCTGAATTTATCAGTTTGAATAGTTCAAAACAGCGTTTTTCTATGTTTTTGCAAGTTTAAAACAGCAGTTTTATCGTGATTTCACAAAAATCCACCGTTTCGAACGAAAAAACCTGAATTTATCAGTTTGAATAGTTCAAAACAGCGTTTTTCTATGTTTTTTCATGTTTAAAACAGCAATTTTATCGTCATTTCTCATAAATCGCCGTTTCACACGAAAGAAACATGAATTTATCAGTTTGAATAGTTCAAAACAGCGTTTTTCTATGTTTTTGCAAGTTTAAAACAGCAGTTTTATCGTGATTTCACAAAAATCCACCGTTTCGAACGAAAGAAACCTGAATTTATCAGTTTGAATAGTTAAAAACAGCGTTTTTCTATGTTTTTGCAAGTTTAAAACAGCAATTTTATCGTCATTTCTCATAAATCGAAGTTTCACACGAAAGAAACATGAATTTGTCAGTTTGAATAGTTCAAAACAGCGTTTTTCTATGTTATTATTTCATGTTGAAAACAGCAATTTTATCGTCATTTCTCATAAATCGCCGTTTCACACGAAAGAAACATGAATTTATCAGTTTAAATAGTTCAAAACAGCGTTTTTCTATGTTTTTGCAAGTTTAAAACAGCAATTTTATCGTCATTTCTCATAAATCGCCGTTTCACACGAAAGAAACATGAATTTATCAGTTTGAATAGTTCAAAACAGCGTTTTTCTATGTTTTTGCAAGTTTAAAACAGCAGTTTTATCGTGATTTCACAAAAATCCACCGTTTCGAACGAAAGAAACCTGAATTTATCAGTTTGAATAGTTAAAAACAGCGTTTTTCTATGTTTTTGCAAGTTTAAAACAGCAGTTTTATCGTGATTTCACAAAAATCCACCGTTTCGAACGAAAAAACCTGAATTTATCAGTTTGAATAGTTAAAAAACAGCCTTTTTCTATGTTTTTGCAAGTTTTAAACAGCAATTTTATCGTCATTTCTCATAAATCGCCGTTTCACACGAAAGAAACATGAATTTATCAGTTTGAATAGTTAAAAACAGCGTTTTTCTATGTTTTTGCAAGTTTAAAACAGCAATTCTATCGTCATTTCTCATAAATCGCCGTTTCACACGAAAGAAACATGAATTTGTCAGTTTGAATAGTTCAAAACAGCGTTTTTCTATGTTTTTTCATGTTTAAAACAGCAATTTTATCGTCATTTCTCATAAATCGCCGTTTCACACGAAAGAAACATGAATTTGTCAGTTTGAATAGTTCAAAACAGCGTTTTTCTATGTTTTTGCAAGTTTAAAATAGCAGTTTTATCGTGATTTCACAAAAATCCACCGTTTCGAACGAAAGAAACCTGAATTTATCAGTTTGAATAGTTAAAAACAGCGTTTTTCTATGTTTTTGCAAGTTTAAAACAGCAATTTTATCGTCATTTCTCATAAATCGCCGTTTCACACGAAAGAAACATGAATTTGTCAGTTTGAATAGTTCAAAACAGCGTTTTTCTATGTTTTTTCATGTTGAAAACAGCAATTTTATCGTCATTTCTCATAAATCGCCGTTTCACACGAAAGAAACATGAATTTATCAGTTTAAATAGTTCAAAACAGCGTTTTTCTATGTTTTTGCAAGTTTAAAACAGCAATTTTATCGTCATTTCTCATAAATCGCCGTTTCACACGAAAGAAACATGAATTTATCAGTTTGAATAGTTCAAAACAGCGTTTTTCTATGTTTTTGCAAGTTTAAAACAGCAGTTTTATCGTGATTTCACAAAAATCCACCGTTTCGAACGAAAGAAACCTGAATTTATCAGTTTGAATAGTTAAAAACAGCGTTTTTCTATGTTTTTGCAAGTTTAAAACAGCAGTTTTATCGTGATTTCACAAAAATCCACCGTTTCGAACGAAAAAACCTGAATTTATCAGTTTGAATAGTTAAAAACAGCCTTTTTCTATGTTTTTGCAAGTTTAAAACAGCAATTTTATCGTCATTTCTCATAAATCGCCGTTTCACACGAAAGAAACATGAATTTATCAGTTTGAATAGTTAAAAACAGCGTTTTTCTATGTTTTTGCAAGTTTAAAACAGCAATTCTATCGTCATTTCTCATAAATCGCCGTTTCACACGAAAGAAACATGAATTTGTCAGTTTGAATAGTTCAAAACAGCGTTTTTCTATGTTTTTTCATGTTTAAAACAGCAATTTTATCGTCATTTCTCATAAATCGCCGTTTCACACGAAAGAAACATGAATTTGTCAGTTTGAATAGTTCAAAACAGCGTTTTTCTATGTTTTTGCAAGTTTA
The DNA here is from genome assembly GCA_963942605.1 of Poecilus cupreus. Classification (NCBI taxonomy): domain Eukaryota; kingdom Metazoa; phylum Arthropoda; class Insecta; order Coleoptera; family Carabidae; genus Poecilus; species Poecilus cupreus. The sequence goes on along the minus strand of CAWWDY010001660.1, from coordinate 2,111 downwards.
AAATAGCAGTTTTATCGTGATTTCACAAAAATCCACCGTTTCGAACGAAAGAAACCTGAATTTATCAGTTTGAATAGTTAAAAACAGCGTTTTTCTATGTTTTTGCAAGTTTAAAACAGCAATTTTATCGTCATTTCTCATAAATCGCCGTTTCACACGAAAGAAACATGAATTTGTCAGTTTGAATAGTTAAAAACAGCGTTTTTCTATGTTTTTGCAAGTTTAAAACAGCAATTTTATCGTCATTTCTCATAAATCGCCGTTTCACACGAAAGAAACATGTATTTATCAGTTTGAATAGTTAAAAACAGCGTTTTTCTATGTTTTTGCAAGTTTAAAACATCAATTTTATCGTCATTTCTCATAAATCGACGTTTCACACGAAAGAAACATGAATTTGTCAGTTTGAATAGTTCAAAACAGCGTTTTTCTATGTTTTTTCATGTTTAAAACAGCAATTTTATTGTCATTTCTCATAAATCGCAGTTTCACACGAAAGAAACATGAATTTGTCAGTTTGAATAGTTAAAAACAGCATTTTTCTATGTTTTTGCAAGTTTAAAACAGCAATTTTATCGCCATTTCTCATAAATCGCCGTTTCACACGAAAGAAACATGAATTTGTCAGTTTGAATAGTTCAAAACAGCGTTTTTCTATGTTTTTGCAAGTTTAAAACAGCAATTTTATCGTCATTTCTCATAAATCGCCGTTACACACGAAAGAAACCTGAATTTATCAGTTTGAATAGTTAAAAACAGCGTTTTTCTATGTTTTTGCAAGTTTAAAACAGCAATTTTATCGTCATTTCTCATAAATCGCCGTTTCACACGAAAGAAACATGAATTTGTCAGTTTGAATAGTTCAAAACAGCGTTTTTCTATGTTTTTCCATGTTTAAAACAGCAATTTTATCGTCATTTCTCATAAATCGCCGTTTCACACGAAAGAAACATGAATTTGTCAGTTTGAATAGTTGAAAACAGCGTTTTTCTATGTTTTTGCAAGTTTAAAACAGCAATTTTATCGTCATTTCTCATACATCGCCGTTTCACACGAAAGAAACATGAATTTGTCAGTTTGAATAGTTCAAAACAGCGTTTTTCTATGTTTTTTCATGTTTAAAACAGCAATTTTATCGTCATTTCTCATAAATCGCCGTTTCACACGAAAGAAACATGTATTTATCAGTTTTGAATAGTTAAAAACAGCGTTTTTCTATGTTTTTGCAAGTTTAAAACATCAATTTTATCGTCATTTCTCATAAATCGACGTTTCACACGAAAGAAACATGAATTTGTCAGTTTGAATAGTTCAAAACAGCGTTTTTCTATGTTTTTTCATGTTTAAAACAGCAATTTTATTGTCATTTCTCATAAATCGCAGTTTCACACGAAAGAAACATGAATTTGTCAGTTTGAATAGTTAAAAACAGCATTTTTCTATGTTTTTGCAAGTTTAAAACAGCAATTTTATCGCCATTTCTCATAAATCGCCGTTTCACACGAAAGAAACATGAATTTGTCAGTTTGAATAGTTCAAAACAGCGTTTTTCTATGTTTTTGCAAGTTTAAAACAGCAATTTTATCGTCATTTCTCATAAATCGCCGTTACACACGAAAGAAACCTGAATTTATCAGTTTGAATAGTTAAAAACAGCGTTTTTCTATGTTTTTGCAAGTTTAAAACAGCAATTTTATCGTCATTTCTCATAAATCGCCGTTTCACACGAAAGAAACATGAATTTGTCAGTTTGAATAGTTCAAAACAGCGTTTTTCTATGTTTTTCCATGTTTAAAACAGCAATTTTATCGTCATTTCTCATAAATCGCCGTTTCACACGAAAGAAACATGAATTTGTCAGTTTGAATAGTTGAAAACAGCGTTTTTCTATGTTTTTGCAAGTTTAAAACAGCAATTTTATCGTCATTTCTCATACATCGCCGTTTCACACGAAAGAAACATGAATTTGTCAGTTTGAATAGTTCAAAACAGCGTTTTTCTATGTTTTTTCATGTTTAAAACAGCAATTTTATCGTCATTTCTCATAAATCGCCGTTTCACACGAAAGAAACATGAATTTATCAGTTTGAATAGTTCAAAACAGCGTTTTT
>CAWWDY010001659.1:0-68651 GCA_963942605.1 Poecilus cupreus | reverse complement strand
AAACTGTCATATTCAAGTTTCTGTCGTGTATAATATCTAATGTTGGTGAAAGCAAGATAAAAAAGCTGTTTTAAGCATGAAAAAGCATACAAAACACCGTTTTAAATTATTTAAACAGTCATATTCATGTATATGTCGTGTGTATTGGCTTATGTTTGCAAAATCAAGATAAGATAGCTGTTTTCAGCTTGCAAAAACATACAAAATGCTGTTTTCAAGTATTTAAACTGTCATATTCATGTTTCTGTCGTGTATAATAGCTTATGTTGGTGAAAGCAAGATAAAAATGCTGTTTTAAGCATGTAAAAGCATACAAAACACAGTTTTCAAGTATTTAAACTGTCATATTTATGTATATGTCGTGTGTAATGGCTTATGTTTGCAAAATCAAGATAAAATAGCTGTTTTCAGCTTGCAAAAACATACAAAATGCTGTTTTCAAGTATTTAAACTGTCATATTCATGTTTCTGTCGTGTATTATATCTAATGTTGGTGAAAGCAAGATAAAAATGCTGTTTTAAGCATGAAAAAGCATACAAAACACCGTTTTCAAGTATTTAAACAGTCATATTCATGTATATTTTGTGTGTATTGACTTATGTTTGCAAAATCAAGATAAGATAGCTGTTTTTAGCTTGCAAAAACATACAAATGCTGTTTTCAAGTATTTAAAACTGTCATATTCATGTTTCTGTCATGTATAATAGCTAATGTTGGTGAAAGCAAGATAAAAATGCTGTTTTAAGCATGCAAAAGCATACAAAACACAGTTTTCAAGTATTTAAACTGTCATATTTATGTATATGTCGTGTGTAATGGCTTATGTTTGCAAAAATCAAGATAAAATAGCTGTTTTCAGCTTGCAAGAACATACAAAATGCTGTTTTCAAGTATTTAAACTGTCATATTCATGTTTCTATCGTGTATAATAGCTAATTTTGGTGAAAGCAAGATAAAAATGCTGTTTTAAGCATGCAAAAGCATACAAAACACAGTTTTCAAGTATTTAAACTGTCATATTCATGTATATGTCGTGTGTAAAGACTTATGTTTGCAAAATCAAGATAAAATAGCTGCTTTTAGCTTGCAAAAACATACAAAATGCTGTTTTCAAGTATTTAAACTGTCATATTCATGTTTCTGTCGTGTACAATAGCTAATGTTGGTGAATGCAAGATAAAAATGCTGTTTTAAGCATGCAAAAGCAAACAAAACACCGTTTTCAAGTATTTAAACTGTCATATTCATGTTTCTATTGTGTATAATAGCTAATGTTGGTGAAAGCAAGATAAAAATGCTGTTTTAAGCATGCAAAAGCAAACAAAACACTGTTTTCAAGTATTTAAACTGTCATATTCATGTATATGTCGTGCGTAATGGCTTATGTTTGCAAAATCAAGATAAAATAGCTGTTTTCAGCTTGCAAAAACATGACAAAATGCTGTTTTCAAGTATTTAAATTGTCATTTTCATGTTTCTGTCGTGTATAATAGCTAATGTTGGTGAAAGCAAGATAAAAATGCTGTTTTAAGCATGCAAAAGCAAACAAAACACCGTTTTTAAGTATTTAAACTGTCATATTAATAAATATGTCGTGCGTAATGGCATATGTTTGCAAATCAAGATAAAATAGCTGTTTTGAGCTTGCAAAAACATACAAAATGCTGTTTTCAAGTATTTAAACTGTCATATTCATGTTTCTGTCGTGTATAATAGCTAATGTTGGTGGAAGCAACATAAAAATGCTGTTTTAAGCATGCAAAAGCAAACAAAGCACAGTTTTCAAGTATTTAAACTGTCAATATTCATGTATGTGTCGTGTGTAATGGGCTTATGTTTGCAAATTCAAGATAAAATATCTGTTTTCAGCTTGCAAAAACATATAAAATGCTGTTTCAAGAATTTAAACTGTCATATTCATGTTTCTGTCGTGTATAATAGCTAATGTTGGTGAAAGGCAAGATAAAAATGCTGTTTTAAGCATGCAAAAGCATACAAAACACCGTTTTCAAGTTATTAAACTGTCATATTCATGTATATGTCGTGTGTAATGGCTTATTTTTGCAAAATCAAGATTAAAATAGCTGTTTTCAGCTTGCAAGAACATACAAAATGCTGTTTTCAAGTATTTAAACTGTCATATTCATGTTTCTATCGTGTATAATAGCTAATTTTGATGAAAGCAAGATAAAAATGCTGTTTTAAGCATGCAAAAGCATACAAAACACAGTTTTCAAGTATTTAAACTGTCATATTCATGTATATGTCGTGTGTAGAGACTTATGTTTGCAAAATCAAGATAAAATAGCTGCTTTCAGCTTGCAAAAACATACAAAATGCCTGCTTTCAAGTATTTAAATTGTCATTTTCATGTTTCTGTCGTGTATATTAGCTAATGTTGGTGAAAGCAAGATAAAAAAGCTGTTTTAAGCATGCAAAAGCAAACAAAACACCGTTTTTAAGTATTTAAACTGTCATTTTCATAAATATGTCGTGCGTAATGGCTTATGTTTGCAAAATCAAGATAAAATAGCTGTTTTCAGCTTGCAAAAACATACAAAATGCTGTTTTCAAGTATTTAAACTGTCATATTCATGTTTCTGTCGTGTATAATAGCTAATGTTGGTAAAAGCAACATAAAAATGCTGTTTTAAGCATGCAAAAGCAAACAAAACACCGTTTTCAAGTATTTAAACTGTCATATTCATGTATGTGTTGTGTGTAATGGCTTATGTTTGCAAAATCAAGATAAAATATCTGTTTTCAGTTTGAAAAAACATATAAAATGCTGTTTTCAAGAATTTAAACTGTCATATTCATGTTTTTTGTCGTGTATAATAGCTAATGTTGGTGAAAGCAAGATAAAAATGCTGTTTTAAGCATGTAAAAGCATACAAAACACCGTTTTCAAGTATTTAAACTGTCATATTCATGTATATGTCGTGCGTAATGGCTAATGTTTGCAAAATCAAGATAAAATTGCTGTTTTCAGCTTGCAAAAACATACAAAATGCTGTTTTCAAGTATCTAAATTGTCATATTCATGTTTCTGTCGTGTATAATAGCTAATGTTGGTGAAAGCAAGATAAAAATGCTGTTTTAAGCATGCAAAAGCAAACAAAACACCGTTTTCAAGTATTTAAACTGTCATATTCATGTATATGTCGTGTGTAATGGCTTAGTTTTGCAAAATCAAGATAAAATAGCTGTTTTGAGCTTGCAAGAACAAACAAAATGCTGTTTTCAAGTATTTAAACTGTCATATTCATGTTTCTGTCGTGTATAATAGCTAATTTTGGTGAAAGCAAGATAAAAATGCTGTTTTAAGCATGGAAAAGCAAACAAAGCACAATTTTCAAGTATTTAAACTGTCATATTCATGTATGTGTCGTGTGTAATGGCTTATGTTTGCAAATTCAAGATAAAATATCTGTTTTCAGCTTGCAAAAACATATAAAATGCTGTTTTCAAGAATTTAAACTGTCATATTCATGTTTCTGTCGTGTATAATAGCTAATGTTGGTGAAAGCAAGATAAAAATGCTGTTTTAAGCATGCAAAAGCATACAAAACACCGTTTTCAAGTTATTAAACTGTCATATTCATGTATATGTCGTGTGTAATGGCTTATTTTTGCAAAATCAAGATAAAATAGCTGTTTTCAGCTTGCAAGAACATACAAAATGCTGTTTTCAAGTATTTAAACTGTCATATTCATGTTTCTATCGTGTATAATAGCTAATTTTTGTGAAAGCAAGATAAAAATGCTGTTTTAAGCATGCAAAAGCATACAAAACACAGTTTTCAAGTATTTAAACTGTCATACTCATGTATATGTCGTGTGTAAAGACTTATGTTTGCAAAATCAAGATAAAATAGCTGCTTTCAGCTTGCAAAAACATACAAAATGCTGTTTTCAAGTATTTAAATTGTCATATTCATGTTTCTGTCGTGTATAATAGCTAATGTTGGTGAAAGCAAGATAAAAATGCTGTTTTAAGCATGCAAAAGCAAACACAACACCGTTTTCAAGTATTTAAACTGTCATATTCATGTATATGTCGTGTGTAATGTCTTATTTTTGCAAAATCAAGATAAAATAGCTGTTTTCAGCTTGCAAGAACAAACAAAATGCTGTTTTCAAGTATTTAAACTGTCATATTCATGTTTCTGTCGTGTATAATAGCTAATTTTGGTGAAAGCAAGATAAAAATGCTGTTTTAAGCATGCAAAAACATACAAAACACAGTTTTCAAGTATTTAAACTGTCATATTCATGTATATGTCGTGGGTAAAGACTTATGTTTGCAAAATCAAGATAAAATAGCTGCTTTCAGCTTGCAAAAACATACAAAATGCTGTGTATAATAGCTAATTTTGGTGAAAGCAAGATAAAAATGCTGTTTTAAGCATGCAATTAACATACAAAACACAGTTTTCAAGTATTTAAACTGTCATATTCATGTATATGTCGTGTGTAATGGCTTATTTTTGCAAAATCAAGATAAAATAGCTGTTTTCAGCTTGCAAGAACAAACAAAATGCTGTTTTCAAGTATTTAAACTGTCATATTCATGTTTCTGTCGTGTATAATAGCTAATTTTGGTGAAAGCAAGATAAAAATGCTGTTTTAAGCATGCAAAAACATACAAAACACAGTTTTCAAGTATTTAAACTGTCATATTCATGTATATGTCGTGCGTAATGGCTTATGTTTGCAAAATCAAGATAAAATTGCTGTTTTCAGCTTGCAAAAACATACAAAATGCTGTTTTCAAGTATTTAAATTGTCATATTCATGTTTCTGTCGTGTATAATTGCTAATGATGGTGAAAGCAAGATACAAATGCTGTTTTAAGCATGCAAAAGCATACAAAACACCGTTTTCAAGTATTTAAACTGTCATATTCATGTATATGTCGTGTGTAATGGCTTATTTTTGAAAAATCAAGATAAAATAGCTGTTTTCAGCTTGCAAGAACATACATAATGCTGTTTTGAAGTATTTAAACTGTCATATTCATTTTTCTGTCGTGTATAATAGCTAATTTTGGTGAAAGCAAGATAAAAATGCTGTTTTAAGCATGCAAAAGCATACAAAACACAGTTTTCAAGTATTTAAACTGTCATATTCATGTATATGTCGTGTGTAAAGACTTATGTTTGCAAAATCAAGATAAAATAGCTGCTTTCAGCTTGCAAAAACATACAAAATGCTGTTTTCATGTATTTAAACTGTCATATTCATGTTTCTGTCGTGTACAATTGCTAATGTTGGTGAATGCAAGATAAAGATGCTGTTTTAAACATGCAAAAGTAAACAAAACACCGTTTTCAAGTATTTAAACTGTCATATTCATGTTTCTGTTGTGTATAATAGCTAATTTTGGTGAAAGCAAGATAAAAATGCTGCTTTAAGCATGCAAAAGCAAACAAAACACTGTTTTCAAGTATTTAAACTGTCATATTCATGTATATGTCGTGAGTAATGGCTTATGTTTGCAAAATGAAGATAAAATAGCTGTTTTCAGCTTGCAAAAACATACAAAATGCTGTTTTCAAGTATTTAAACTGTCATATTCATGTCTCTGTCGTGTATAATAGCTAATGTTGGTGAAAGCAACATAAAAATGCTGTTTTAAGCATGCAAAAGCAAACAAAACACCGTTTTCAAGTATTTAAACTGTCATATTCATGTATGTGTCGTGTGTAATGGCTTATGTTTGCAAAATCAAGATAAAATATCTGTTTTCAGCTCGCAAAAACATATAAAATGCTGTTTTTAAGAATATAAACTGTCATATTCATGTTTCTGTCGTGTATAATAGCTAATGTTGGTGAAAGCAAGATAAAAATGCTGTTTTAAGCATGCAAAAGCAAACAAAACACCGTTTTCAAGTATTTAAACTGTCATATTCATGTTTCTGTCGTGTATAATAGCTAATGTTGGTGAAAGCAAGATAAAAATGCTGTTTTAAGCATGCAAAAGCAAACAAAACACCATTTTCAAGTATTTAAACTGTCATATTCATGTATATGTCGTGTGTAATGGCTTATGTTTGCAAAATCAAGATAAAATAGCTGTTTTCAGCTTGCAAAAACCTACAAAATGCTGTTTTTAAGTATATAAACTGTCATATTCATGTTTCTGTCGTGTTTAATAGCTAATGTTGGTGAAAGCGAGATAAAAATGCTGTTTTAAGCATGCAAAAGCAAACAAAACACCGTTTTCAATTTTTTAAACTGTCATATTCATGTTTCTGTCGTGTATAATTGCTAATGTTGGTGAAAGCAAGATACAAATGCTGTTTTAAGCATGCAAAAGCATACAAAACACCGTTTTCAAGTATTTAAACTATCATATTCATGTATATGTCGTGTGTAATGGTTTATTTTTGCAAAATTAAGATAAAATAGCTGTTTTCAGCTTGCAAGAACATACAAAGTGCTGTTTTCAAGTATTTAAACTGTCATATTCATGTTTCTGTCGTGTATAATAGCTAATGTAGGTGAATGCAAGATAAAAATGCTGTTTTAAGCATGCAAAAGCATACAAAACACCGTTTTCAAGTATTTAAACTGATGTAACACGCATTTTGTGTTCAACTAGAAGAAGATGATATTACGTGCCTAAAACCAGAAGAAGGCATGCTGTGCGCCATCCGGCTTGTGTATAGATATTTTTTAGAGATTTGTAACGCTTCAAAAATCGCTTTCCCATTGTATTACAGTTTAGAGAATTTTAGTTAATTGCCGTTTAGAGTTATGAGACAGATGTCAAGTAAAGTCGGGTTCAAGTAAAGAGTAAGTTATTTATGATTATTGCGAAGGAAACGGAAGGCGGTTTTGGGTGGGTCAGTGATTGTTAAGATTTCCGAAGATTCAGTTCTTAGAAGTAAAAAGTTCGTTAAAATGTTAGTCAAGTTCCGCACCCTTCCAACCCCGAGAAATCTAGAATCACTTGACCAATTAGAATTTGTTAAAGAACTGTTTAGCCAATTGTGAAGTAGTTTTAAGATGCTCAAGTTAAGTTAAGTGGGGGTGAAATTACCCATCGAGGGTTCTTGTGTGATTTCACTTCGACAGTCTTGTTTTAGACACTGATCGAAACAGTTTACAAGTTTGTGTTCATCTCCTATCGTTTTTAGAGTTGTGAGTAAATAGTTGAATATTGGGTAAAGTTTATCTTGAAAGATATTTGTTATTGCGTTTTGAGAATTGATTATTTTGTTTATCGAGTAGAGTCGAATTGAGTTGTTGTGTTCAGATTAAGTTGCGAAGTCTAAACTAAAGTCCAGTTTAAATCAAGTAAATTTCGGGTTAAGTTGCTAATGCTAAGTTAGATTAACTTGAATCTCTTGATTAATTGTGCGTTTATGTTCGCGTACCAGTGCACGTGAGAACGCCAGTCAGCAAAGGAATGAACTGTAAGTAGATTTATAATTTGATATTTGTACTTGTGCGTACGTTGCGGTGATAGCATATTCTAAAGTTGATAATAGGTTCAAGTAGGTAAACTGTGGTTGATCGTGTCGAGTTGAGCAAAGTAGTTTAATAATTTTGTAACCTATTTATTGGGATTTTTCTATTTTTATTTTGTTAGTAAATTGTTATTGTTTTGAGAATTTGACTTTCATTTATACTGCCTTACATCCAAGTTTAGTGTTGAGATTATTTAGTGAGCCTTGTCCTACCCAGTAATTAACGACGTAAGTATTTTATCTCATATTTAACTCTTCAGAACGGAGTTATAACTGTTCTGTGGTGGCCGGCGGATTTTCGCTACCTTTGGTCGATTAATTGATTAATTTTCTAATATTTTGATTAATATTTCGGTCAAGTAAAATAAACACTTGTCAGTACTCATTGGCACTTAGTGCAGGGTAGCTGTTACACTGACATATTCATGTATATGTCGTGTGTAATGGTTTATGTTTGCAAAATCAAGATAAAAAAGCTGTTTTCAGCTTGCAAAAACATACAAAATGCTGTTTTCAAGTATTTAAACTGTCATATTCATGTTTCTGTCGTGTATAATATATAATGTTGGTGAAAGCAAGATAAAAATGCTGTTTTAAGCAAGTAAAAGCATACAAAACACAGTTTTTAAGTATTTAAACTGTCATATTCATGTATATGTCGTGTGTAATGGCTTATGTTTGCAAAATCAGGATAAAATAGCTGTTTTCAGCTTGCTAAAACAAACAAAATGCTGTTTTCAGGTATTTATACTGTCATATTCATTTTTCTGTCGTGTATAATAGCTAATGTTGGTGAAAGCAAGATAAAAATGCTGTTTTAAGCATGCAAAAGCATACAAAACACCGTTTTCAAGTATTTAAACTGTCATATTCATGTATGTGTCGTATGTAATGGCTTATGTTTGCAAAATCAAGATAAAATATCTGTTTTCAGCTTGCAAAAACATATAAAATGCTGTTTTCAAGAATTTAAACTGTCATATTCATGTTTCTGTCGTATAATAGCTAATATTGGTGAAAGCAAGATAAAAATGCTGTTTTAAGCATGCAAAAGCAAACAAAACACCGTTTTCAATTTTTTAAACTGTCATATTCATGTTTCTGTCGTGTATAATTGCTAATGTTGGTGAAAGCAAGATACAAATGCTGTTTTAAGCATGCAAAAGCATACAAAACACCGTTTTCAAGTATTTAAACTGTCATATTCATGTATATGTCGTGTGTAATGGTTTATTTTTGCAAAATTAAGATAAAATAGCTGTTTTCAGCTTGCAAGAACATACAAAATGCTGTTTTCAAGTATTTAAACTGTCATATTCATGTTTCTGTCGTGTATAATAGCTAATGTTGGTGAAAGCAAGATAAAAATGCTCTTTTAAGCATGCAAAAGCATACAAAACATCGTTTTCAAGTATTTAAACTGTCATATTCATGTATATGTCGTGTGTAATGGCTTATGTTTGCAAAATCAAGATAAAATAGCTGCTTTCAGCTTGCAAAAACATACAAAATGCTGTTTTAAAGTATTTTAACTGTCATATTCATGTTTCTGTTGTGTGTAATATCTAATGTTGGTGAAAGCAAGATAAAAATGCTGTTTTAAGCATGAAAAAGCATACAAAACACCGTTTTCAAGTATTTAAACAGTCATATTCATGTATATGTCGTGTGTATTGGGTTATGATTGCAAAATCAAGATAAGAGAGCGGTTTACAGCTTGCAAAAACATACAAAATGCTGTTTTCAAGTATATAAACTGTCATATTAAAGTTTCTGTCGTGTATAATTTCTAATGTTGGTGAATGCAAGATAAAAATACTGTTTTAAGCATGCAAAAGCAAACAAAACACCGTTTTCAAAAATTTAAACTGTCATATTCATGTTTCTGTCGTATATAATAGCTAATGTTGGTGAAAGCAAGATAAAAATGCTGTTTTAAGCATGCAAAAGCAAACAAAACACCATTTTCAAGTATTTAAACTGTCATATTCATGTATATGTCGTGTGTAATGGCTTATGTTTGCAAAATCAAGATAAAATAGCTGTTTTCAGCTAGCAAAAACATACAAAATGCTGTTTTCAAATATTTAAACTGTCATATTCATGTTTCTGTCGTGTATAATAGCTAATGTTTGTGAAAGCAAGATAAAAATTCTGTTTTAAGCATGCAAAAGCATACAAAACACCGTTTTTAAGTATTTAAACTGTCATATTCATGTTTCTGTCGTGTATAATAGCTAATGTTGATGAAAGCAAGATACAAATTCTGTTTTAAGCATGCAAAAGCATACAAAACACCGTTTTGGAGTATTTGAATTGTCATATTCATGTATATGTCGTGTGTAATGGCTTACGTTTGCAAAATCAAGATAAAATAGCTGTTTTCAGCTTGCAAAAACCTACAAAATGCTGTTTTCAAGTATATAAACTGTCATATTCATATTTCTGTCGTGTTTAATAGCTAATGTTGGTGAAAGCGAGATAAAAATGCTGTTTTAAGCATGCAAAAGCAAACAAAACACCGTTTTTAATTTTTAAACTGTCATATTCATGTTTCTGTCGTGTATAATTGCTAATGTTGGTGAAAGCAAGATACAAATGCTGTTTTAAGCATGCAAAAGCATACAAAACACCGTTTTCAAGTATTTAAGCTATCATATTCATGTATATGTCGTGTGTAATGGTTTATTTTTGCAAAATTAAGATAAAATAACTGTTTTCAGCTTGCAAGAACATACAAAGTGCTGTTTTCAAGTATTTAAACTGTCATATTCATGTTTCTGTCGTGTATAATAGCTAATGTAGGTGAATGCAAGATAAAAATGCTGTTTTAAACATGCAAAAGCATACAAAACACCGTTTTCAAGTATTTAAACTGACATATTCATGTATATGTCGTGTGTAATGGCTTATGTTTGCAAAATCAAGATAAAAAAGCTGTTTTCAGCTTGCAAAAACATACAAAATGCTGTTTTCAAGTATTCAAACTCTTATATTCATGTTTCTGTCGTGTATAATAGCTAATGTTGGTGAAAGCAAGATAAAACTGCTTTTTTAAGCATGCAAAAGTATACAAAACATCGTTTTCAAGTATTTAAACTGTCATATTGACGTATATGTCGTGTGTAATGGCTTATGTTGGCAAAATCAAGATAAAATAGCTGCTTTCAGCTTGCAAAAACATACAAAATGCTGTTTTCAAGTATTTAAACTATCATATTCATGTTTCTGTCGTATATAATAGCTAATGTTGGTGAAAGCAAGATAAAAATGCTGTTTTAAGCATGCAAAAGCATACAAAACACCGTTTTCAAGTATTTAAACTGTCATATTCATGTTTCTGTCGTGTATAATATATAATGTTGGTGAAAGCAAGATAAAAATGCTGTTTTAAGCAAGTAAAAGCATACAAAACACCGTTTTTAAGTATTTAAACTGTCATATTCATGTATATGTCGTGTGTAATGGCTTATGTTTGCAAAATCAAGATAAAATAGCTGTTTTCAGCTTGCTAAAACAAACACAATGCTGTTTTCAGGTATTTAAACTGTCATATTCATGTTTCTGTCGTGTATAATAGCTAATGTTGGTGAAAGCAAGATAAAAATGCTGTTTTAAGCATGCAAAAGCATACATAACACCGTTTTCAAGTATTTAAACTGTCATATTCATGTATATGTCGTGCGTAATGGCTTATGTTGCAAAATCAAGATAAAATAGCTGTTTTCAGCTTGCAAAAACATACAAAATGCTGTTTTCAAGTATTTAAATTGTCATTTTTATGTTTCTGTCGTGTATATTAGCTAATGTTGGTGAAAGCAAGATAAAAAAGCTGTTTTAAGCATGCAAAAGCAAACAAAACACCGTTTTTAAGTATTTAAACTGTCATATTCATAAATATGTCGTGCGTAATGGCTTATGTTTGCAAAATCAAGATAAAATAGCTGTTTTCAGCTTGCAAAAACATACAAAATGCTGTTTTCAAGTATTTAAACTGTCATATTCAAGTTTCTGTCGTGTATAATAGCTAATGTTGGTAAAAGCAACATAAAAATGCTGTTTTAAGCATGCAAAAGCAAACAAAACACCGTTTTCAAGTATTTAAACTGTCATATTCATGTATGTGTCGTGTGTAATGGCTTATGTTTGCAAAATCAAGATAAAATATCTGTTTTCAGCTTGCAAAAACATATAAAATGCTGTTTTCAAGAATTTAAACTGTCATATTCATGTTTCTGTCGTGTATAATAGCTAATGTTGGTGAAAGTAAGATAAAAATGCTGTTCAAGCATGTAAAAGCATACAAAACACCGTTTTCAAGTATTTAAACTGTCATATTCATGTATATGTCGTGCGTAATGGCTTATGTTTGCAAAATCAAGATAAAATTGCTGTTTTCAGCTTGCAAAAACATACAAAATGCTGTTTTCAAGTATTTAAATTGTCATATTCATGTTTCTGTCGTGTATAATAGCTAATGTTGGTGAAAGCAAGATAAAAATGCTGTTTTAAGCATGCAAAAGCAAACAAAACACCGTTTTCAAGTATTTAAACTGTCATATTCATGTATATGTCGTGTGTAATGGCTTATTTTTGCAAAATCAAGATAAAATAGCTGTTTTCAGCTTGCAAGAACAAACAAAATGCTGTTTTCAAGTATTTAAACTGTCATATTCATGTTTCTGTCGTGTATAATAGCTAATTTTGGTGAAAGCAAGATAAAAATGCTGTTTTAAGCATGCAAAAACATACAAAACACAGTTTTCAAGTATTTAAACTGTCATATTCATGTATATGTCGTGTGTAAAGACTTATGTTTTCAAAATCAAGATAAAATAGCTGCTTTCAGCTTGCAAAAATATACAAAATGCTGTTTTCAAGTATTTAAATTGTCATATTCATGTTTCTGTCGTGTATAATAGCTAATGTTGGTGAAAGCAAGATAAAAATGCTGTTTTAAGCATGCAAAAGCAAACACAACACCGTTTTCAAGTATTTAAACTGTCATATTCATGTATATGTCGTGTGTAATGGCTTATTTTTGCAAAATCAAGATAAAATAGCTGTTTTCAGCTTGCAAGAACAAACAAAATGCTGTTTTCAAGTATTTAAACTGTCATATTCATGTTTCTGTCGTGTATAATAGCTAATTTTGGTGAAAGCAAGATAAAAATGCTGTTTTAAGCATGCAAAAACATACAAAACACAGTTTTCAAGTATTTAAACTGTCATATTCATGTATATGTCGTGTGTAAAGACTTATGTTTGCAAAATCAAGATAAAATAGCTGCTTTCAGCTTGCAAAAACATACAAAATGCTGTTTTCAAGTATTTAAATTGTCATATTCATGTTTCTGTCGTGTATAATAGCTAATTTTGGTGAAAGCAAGATAAAAATGCTGTTTTAAGCATGCAATAACATACAAAACACAGTTTTCAAGTATTTAAACTGTCATATTCATGTATATGTCGTGTGTGATGGCTTATTTTTGCAAAATCAAGATAAAATAGCTGTTTTCAGCTTGCAAGAACAAACAAAATGCTGTTTTCAAGTATTTAAACTGTCATATTCATGTTTCTGTCGTGTATAATAGCTAATTTTGGTGAAAGCAAGATAAAAATGCTGTTTTAAGCATGCAAAAACATACAAAACACAGTTTTCAAGTATTTAAACTGTCATATTCATGTATATGTCGTGCGTAATGGCTTATGTTTGCAAAATCAAGATAAAATTGCTGTTTTCAGCTTGCAAAAACATACAAAATGCTGTTTTCAAGTATTTAAATTGTCATATTCATGTTTCTGTCGTGTATAATTGCTAATGATGGTGAAAGCAAGATACAAATGCTATTTTAAGCATGCAAAAGCATACAAAACACCGTTTTCAAGTATTTAAACTGTCATATTCATGTATATGTCGTGTGTAATGGCTTATTTTTGAAAAATCAAGATAAAATAGCTGTTTTCAGCTTGCAAGAACATACATAATGCTGTTTTGAAGTATTTAAACTGTCATATTCATGTTTCTTTCGTGTATAATAGCTAATTTTGGTGAAAGCAAGATAAAAATGCTGTTTTAAGCATGCAAAAGCATACAAAACACAGTTTTCAAGTATTTAAACTGTCATATTCATGTATATGTCGTGTGTAAAGACTTATGTTTGCAAAATCAAGATAAAATAGCTGCTTTCAGCTTGCAAAAACATACAAAATGCTGTTTTCAAGTATTTAAACTGTCATATTCATGTTTCTGTCGTGTACAATAGCTAATGTTGGTGAATGCAAGATAAAGATGCTGTTTTAAACATGCAAAAGTAAACAAAACACCGTTTTCAAGTATTTAAACTGTCATATTCATGTTTCTGTTGTGTATAATAGCTAATTTTGGTGAAAGCAAGATAAAAATGCTGCTTTAAGCATGCAAAAGCAAACAAAACACTGTTTTCAAGTATTTAAACTGTCATACGGCTGTATCATGTAACACATCGCTAATTTTTAAAGACGTCGCTACTCCTTTTTATCGACAACATTTAAATTTAGCTATCATGTAACAATTTACAATAACGATGATCGCTTATTTACATCGGTAAATTTCTAATTTTTAAAGACAGTGCACGGCCAGTTGTTAATAATAAACGATGTATGTTATACGGCAAATTTTGCGAAATTAACGTTAAAATTAAAAGTGAGACTGTAGAAATGGCATTCAGATTAATTATTGATGCCATGATATGAAGAATTGCAAGAAATCGAAGAATGAATGCATATCTAGAAAAATTATAACCTATAACAATATCTTACAATTTTCCTTATTTTAGAAATGAAATGAGATTAGAAAGAAGAATGATTAGAGATTTAAGTAACCCTTCTGATTTATCAAATTGTTATTTCCAACAGTTATTCTGTTTTAACAAAGATGACAAGAGATAATATTGAAATAATATCTCCACATCTGATCAATAGTGTACGGAATATAAAAATACCTAAACATTTAAAGGCATGCTTCGAGTTTTGACTAATTCTTCAGAATAATTAATATAACAATGCAATTTTATTTTAGGTATTGGCTGTTTTATATTTTTTTGAACATGGTTGTTACCAGAAAAACGCAAACAAGATTTAAAAATTGGTCTCTTCCAAGCTTCAGTTAGTGCTTGTGTATCTAAAACTACTAACATATTTGTAAATTATTTACTGGGGGAGTACGTAAAATTTCCTATTACTGATGAAGAAATTATTATTGTCAAGCAAGCATGAATTTGTTCTTCAGTAATTAAAAAAAAATAGTTACTTTAGTTTGATTTTTCAATAACAGATTTGCACAAAAATTTAATGTCGGTGGGACTTTCGGTTGCATCGATGGAACGCATGTAGCAATAAAAGCACCACCTGTTACAGATGAAAATTATGCACAGGCAGTTTACTTTAAACGAAAAGGTTTTTATAGTATTAATGTTCCACTCCTGAGCGATTCAAATTTAAGAATTATTCTTCAAATGCCAGATTACCTGGCTCATGTGATTCTGCAATATGGGCGACATCAGTCACAAGAAAACATTTAGTTACAAAATATGAAAATGGAGAGAGTAATTCATGGCTCTTAGGACATTCGGGCTATCCGTTGGAGCCGTGGTTATTAACTCCTGTTGAAAATTCAGTAGCTAGTACACCAAGAGCTAGATATACAGAATATCACTGTCTTGTCAGAAATGCAGTAGAACGATGCATTTGCTTATTAAAAATACGATTTAGATGTCTTACAAAAACCAGAGCATTAATGTATCATCCTTTAACAGCTCAAATAATATACTCATGCATTATTTATTTTGATATGTACTGATATCTTTTGGATTTGCTTTATCTTGAGTCACCATTTCTTTCTTCGCACAAATAAAATCTATCATTATTTCGAACTGTTGTCTTGTAGTTCTGGATGTCCTGTTAATGGCTTTCAACACTATAAAAATTCTTATAATTAGATTTTAACATTTACATGAAACCAATTAACCTCAAAATATGACAAACGTCAGAACAAATGCGATGTTGCCAATGCTAGCAACGTTAGTATATTACCGATGTCGATAAAAATTATAAATTATCGACTACCTTAGCAATACTGTTTACATGATATCAAAATAAGAGAGAGTCTTTAAAAATACAACCCATAGCTAAAATGTATCGATGTCGCTTATTATTAGCGATGTGTTACATGATAGAGCCGATATTCATGTATATGTCGTGTGTAAAGACTTATGTTTGCAAAATCAAGATAAAATAGCTGCTTTCAGCTTGCAAAAACATACAAAATGCTGTTTTCAAGTATTCAAACTCTTATATTCATGTTTCTGTCGTGTATAATAGCTAATGTTAGTGAAAGCAAGATAAAACTGCTTCTTTAAGCATGCAAAAGCATACAAAACACCGTTTTCAAGTATTTAAACTGTCATATTCACGTATATGTCGTGTGTAATGGCTTATGTTTGCAAAATCAAGATTAAATAGCTGCTTCCAGCTTGCAAAAACATACAAAATGCTGTTTTCAAGTATTTAAACTATCATATTCATGTTTCTGTCGTATATAATAGCTAATGTTGGTGAAAGCAAGATAAAAATGCTGTTTTAAGCATGCAAAAGCATACAAAACACCGTTTTCAAGTATTTAAACTGTCATATTCATGTATGTGTCGTGTGTAATGGCTTATGTTTGCAAAATCAAGATAAGATAGCTGTTTTCAGCTTGCAAAAACATACAAAATGCTGTTTTCAAGTATTTAAACTGTCATATTCATGTTTCTGTCGTGTATAATATATAATGTTGGTGAAAGCAAGATAAAAATGCTGTTTTAAGCAAGTAAAAGCATACAAAACACCGTTTTTAAGTATTTAAACTGTCATATTCATGTATATGTCGTGTGTAATGGCTTATGTTTGCAAAATCAAGATAAAATAGCTGTTTTCAGCTTGCTAAAACAAACACAATGCTGTTTTCAGGTATTTAAACTGTCATATTCTTGTTTCTGTCGTGTATAATAGCTAATGTTGGTGAAAGCAAGATAAAAATGCTGTTTTAAGCATGCAAAAGCATACATAACACCGTTTTCAAGTATTTAAACTGTCATATTCATGTATATGTCGTGTGTAATGGTTTATTTTTGCAAAATTAAGATAAAATAGCTGTTTTCAGCTTGCAAAAACATACAAAATGCTGTTTTCAAGTATTTAAATTGTCATTTTCATGTTTCTGTCGTGTATAATAGCTAATGTTGGTGAAAGCAAGATAAAAATGCTGTTTTAAGCATACAAAAGCAAACAAAACACCGTTTTTAAGTATTTAAACTGTCATATTCATAAATATGTCGTGCGTAATGGCATATGTTTGCAAAATCAAGATAAAATAGCTGTTTTGAGCTTGCAAAAACATACAAAATGCTGTTTTCAAGTATTTAAACTGTCATATTCATGTTTCTGTCGTGTATAATAGCTAATGTTGGTGGAAGCAACATAAAAATGCTGTTTTAAGCATGCAAAAGCAAACAAAGCACAGTTTCAAGTATTTAAACTGTCATATTCATGTATGTGTCGTGTGTAATGGCTTATGTTTGCAAAATCAAGATAAAATATCTGTTTTCAGCTTGCAAAAACATATAAAATGCTGTTTTCAAGAATTTAAACTGTCATATTCATGTTTCTGTCGTGTATAATAGCTAATGTTGGTGAAAGCAAGATAAAAATGCTGTTTTAAGCATGTAAAAGCATACAAAACACCGTATTCAAGTATTTAAACTGTCATATTCATGTTTCTGTTGTGTATAATAGCTAATGTTGGTGAAAGCAAGATAAAAATGCTGTTTTAAGCATGCAAAAGCATACAAAACACCGTTTTCAAGTATTTAAACTGTCATATTCATGTATATGTCGTGTGTAATGGCTTATTTTTGCAAAATCAAGATAAAATAGCTGTTTTCAGCTTGCAAGAACATACAAAATGCTGTTTTCAAGTATTTAAACTGTCATATTCATGTTTCTATCGTGTATAATAGCTAATTTTGGTGAAAGCAAGATAAAAATGCTGTTTTAAGCATGCAAAAGCATACAAAACACAGTTTTTAAGTATTTAAACTGTCATATTCATGTATATGTCGTGTGTAAAGACTTATGTTTGCAAAATCAAGATAAAATAGCTGCTTTCAGCTTGCAAAAACATACAAAATGCTGTTTTCAAGTATTTAAACTGTCATATTCATGTTTCTGTCGTGTACAATAGCTAATGTTGGTGAATGCAAGATAAAAATGCTGTTTTAAGCATGCAAAAGCAAACAAAACACCGTTTTCATGTATTTAAACTGTCATATTCATGTTTCTGTTGTGTATAATAGCTAATGTTGGTGAAAGCAAGATAAAAATGCTGTTTTAAGCATGCAAAAGCAAACAAAACACTGTTTTCAAGTATTTAAACTGTCATATTCATGTATATGTCGTGCGTAATGGCTTATGTTTGCAAAATCAAGATAAAATAGCTGTTTTCAGCTTGCAAAAACATACAAAATGCTGTTTTCAAGTATTTAAATTGTCATTTTCATATTTCTGTCGTGTATATTAGCTAATGTTGGTGAAATCAAGATAAAAAAGCTGTTTTAAGCATGCAAAAGCAAACAAAACACCGTTTTTAAGTATTTAAACTGTCATATTCATAAATATGTCGTGCGTAATGGCTTATGTTTGCAAAATCAAGATAAAATAGCTGTTTTCAGCTTGCAAAAACATACAAAATGCTGTTTTCAAGTATTTAAACTGTCATATTCATGTTTCTGTCGTATATAATAGCTAATGTTGGTAAAAGCAACATAAAAATGCTGTTTTAAGCATGCAAAAGCAAACAAAACACAGTTTTCAAGTATTTAAACTGTCATATTCATGTATGTGTCGTGTGTAATGGCTTATGTTTGCAAAATCAAGATAAAATATCTGTTTTCAGCTTGCAAAAACATATAAAATGCTGTTTTCAAGAATTTAAACTGTCATATTCATGTTTCTGTCGTGTATAATAGCTAATGTTGGTGAAAGCAAGATAAAAATGCTGTTTTAAGCATGTAAAAGCATACAAAACACCGTTTTCAAGTATTTAAACTGTCATATTCATGTATATGTCGTGCGTAATGGCTTATGTTTGCAAAATCAAGATAAAATTGCTGTTTTCAGCTTGCAAAAACATACAAAATGCTGTTTTCAAGTATTTAAATTGTCATATTCAAGTTTCTGTCGTGTATAATAGCTAATGTTGGTGAAAGCAAGATAATAATGCTGTTTTAAGCATGCAAAAGCAAACAAAACACCGTTTTCAAGTATTTAAACTGTCATATTCATGTATATGTCGTGTGTAATGGCTTATTTTTGCAAAATCAAGATAAAATAGCTGTTTTCAGCTTGCAAGAACAAACAAAATGCTGTTTTCAAGTATTTAAACTGTCATATTCATGTTTCTGTCGTGTATAATAGCTAATTTTGGTGAAAGCAAGATAAAAATGCTGTTTTAAGCATGCAAAAACATACAAAACACAGTTTTCAAGTATTTAAACTGTCATATTCATGTATATGTCGTGTGTAAAGACTTATGTTTGCAAAATCAAGATAAAATAGCTGCTTTCAGCTTGCAAAAACATACAAAATGCTGTTTTCAAGTATTTAAATTGTCATATTCATGTTTCTGTCGTGTATAATAGCTAATGTTGGTGAAAGCAAGTTAAAAATGCTGTTTTAAGCATGCAAAAGCAAACACAACACCGTTTTCAAGTATTTAAACTGTCATATTCATGTATATGTCGTGTGTAATGGCTTATTTTTGCAAAATCAAGATAAAATAGCTGTTTTCAGCTTGCAAGAACAAACAAAATGCTGTTTTCAAGTATTTAAACTGTCATATTCATGTTTCTGTCGTGTATAATAGCTAATTTTGGTGAAAGCAAGATAAAAATGCTGTTTTAAGCATGCAAAAACATACAAAACACAGTTTTCAAGTATTTAAACTATCATATTCATGTATATGTCGTGTGTAAAGACTTATGTTTGCAAAATCAAGATAAAATAGCTGCTTTCAGCTTGCAAAAACATACAAAATGCTGTTTTCAAGTATTTAAATTGTCATATTCATGTTTCTGTCGTGTATAATAGCTAATTTTGGTGAAAGCAAGATAAAAATGCTGTTTTAAGCATGCAATAACATACAAAACACAGTTTTCAAGTATTTAAACTGTCATATTCATGTATATGTCGTGTGTGATGGCTTATTTTTGCAAAATCAAGATAAAATAGCTGTTTTCAGCTTGCAAGAACAAACAAAATGCTGTTTTCAAGTATTTAAACTGTCATATTCATGTTTCTGTCGTGTATAATAGCTAATTTTGGTGAAAGCAAGATAAAAATGCTGTTTTAAGCATGCAAAAACATACAAAACACGGTTTTCAAGTATTTAAACTGTCATATTCATGTATATGTCGTGCGTAATGGCTTATGTTTGCAAAATCAAGATAAAACAGCTGCTTTCAGCTTGCAAAAACATACAAAATGCTGTTTTCAAGTATTTAAATTGTCATATTCATGTTTCTGTCGTGTATAATTGCTAATGTTGGTGAAAGCAAGATAAAAATGCTGTTTTAAGCATGCAAAAGCATACAAAACACCGTTTTCAAGTATTTAAACTGTCATATTCATGTATATGTCGTGTGTAATGGCTTATTTTTGCAAAATCAAGATAAAATAGCTGTTTTCAGCTTGCAAGAACAAACAAAATGCTGTTTTCAAGTATTTAAACTGTCATATTCATGTTTCTGTCGTGTATAATAGCTAATTTTGGTGAAAGCAAGATAAAAATGCTGTTTTAAGCATGCAAAAACATACAAAACACAGTTTTCAAGTATTTAAACTATCATATTCATGTATATGTCGTGTGTAAAGACTTATGTTTGCAAAATCAAGATAAAATAGCTGCTTTCAGCTTGCAAAAACATACAAAATGCTGTTTTCAAGTATTTAAATTGTCATATTCATGTTTCTGTCGTGTATAATAGCTAATTTTGGTGAAAGCAAGATAAAAATGCTGTTTTAAGCATGCAATAACATACAAAACACAGTTTTCAAGTATTTAAACTGTCATATTCATGTATATGTCGTGTGTGATGGCTTATTTTTGCAAAATCAAGATAAAATAGCTGTTTTCAGCTTGCAAGAACAAACAAAATGCTGTTTTCAAGTATTTAAACTGTCATATTCATGTTTCTGTCGTGTATAATAGCTAATTTTGGTGAAAGCAAGATAAAAATGCTGTTTTAAGCATGCAAAAACATACAAAACACGGTTTTCAAGTATTTAAACTGTCATATTCATGTATATGTCGTGCGTAATGGCTTATGTTTGCAAAATCAAGATAAAATTGCTGTTTTCAGCTTGCAAAAACATACAAAATGCTGTTTTCAAGTATTTAAATTGTCATATTCATGTTTCTGTCGTGTATAATTGCTAATGATGGTGAAAGCAAGATACAAATGCTGTTTTAAGCATGCAAAAGCATACAAAACACCGTTTTCAAGTATTTAAACTGTCATATTCATGTATATGTCGTGTGTAATGGCTTATTTTTGAAAAATCAAGATAAAATAGCTGTTTTCAGCTTGCAAGAACATACATAATGCTGTTTTGAAGTATTTAAACTGTCATATTCATGTTTCTGTCGTGTATAATAGCTAATTTTGGTGAAAGCAAGATAAAAATGCTGTTTTAAGCATGCAAAAGCATACAAAACACAGTTTTCAAGTATTTAAACTGTCATATTCATGTATATGTCGTGTGTAAAGACTTATGTTTGCAAAATCAAGATAAAATAGCTGCTTTCAGCTTGCAAAAACATACAAAATGCTGTTTTCAAGTATTTAAACTGTCATATTCATGTTTCTGTCGTGTACAATAGCTAATGTTGGTGAATGCAAGATAAAGATGCTGTTTTAAACATGCAAAAGTAAACAAAACACCGTTTTCAAGTATTTAAACTGTCATATTCATGTTTCTGTTGTGTATAATAGCTAATTTTGGTGAAAGCAAGATAAAAATGCTGCTTTAAGCATGCAAAAGCAAACAAAACACTGTTTTCAAGTATTTAAACTGTCATATTCATGTATATGTCGTGAGTAATGGCTTATGTTTGCAAAATGAAGATAAAATAGCTGTTTTCAGCTTGCAAAAACATACAAAATGCTGTTTTCAAGTATTTAAATTGTCATTTTCATGTTTCTGTCGTGTATAATAGCTAATGTTGGTGAAACCAAGATAAAAAGGCTGTTTTAAGCATGCAAAAGCAAACAAAACACCGTTTTCAAGTATTTAAACTGTCATATTCATAAATATGTAGTGCGTAATGGCTTATGTTTGCAAAATCAAGATAAAATAGCTGTTTTCAGCTTGCAAAAACATACAAAATGCTGTTTTCAAGTATTTAAACTGTCATATTCATGTCTCTGTCGTGTATAATAGCTAATGTTGGTGAAAGCAACATAAAAATGCTGTTTTAAGCATGCAAAAGCAAACAAAACACCGTTTTCAAGTATTTAAACTGTCATATTCATGTATGTGTCGTGTGTAATGGCTTATGTTTGCAAAATCAAGATAAAATATCTGTTTTCAGCTCGCAAAAACATATAAAATGCTGTTTTTAAGAATATAAACTGTCATATTCATGTTTCTGTCGTGTATAATAGATAATGTTGGTGAAAGCAAGATAAAAATGCTGTTTTAAGCATGCAAAAGCAAACAAAACACCGTTTTCAAGTATTTAAACTGTCATATTCATGTTTCTGTCGTGTATAATAGCTAATGTTGGTGAAAGCAAGATAAAAATGCTGTTTTAAGCATGCAAAAGCAAACAAAACACCATTTTCAAGTATTTAAACTGTCATATTCATGTATATGTCGTGTGTAATGGCTTATGTTTGCAAAATCAAGATAAAATAGCTGTTTTCAGCTTGCAAAAACCTACAAAATGCTGTTTTTAAGTATATAAACTGTCATATTCATGTTTCTGTCGTGTTTAATAGCTAATGTTGGTGAAAGCGAGATAAAAATGCTGTTTTAAGCATGCAAAAGCAAACAAAACACCGTTTTCAATTTTTTAAACTGTCATATTCATGTTTCTGTCGTGTATAATTGCTAATGTTGGTGAAAGCAAGATACAAATGCTGTTTTAAGCATGCAAAAGCATACAAAACACCGTTTTCAAGTATTTAAACTATCATATTCATGTATATGTCGTGTGTAATGGTTTATTTTTGCAAAATTAAGATAAAATAGCTGTTTTCAGCTTGCAAGAACATACAAAGTGCTGTTTTCAAGTATTTAAACTGTCATATTCATGTTTCTGTCGTGTATAATAGCTAATGTAGGTGAATGCAAGATAAAAATGCTGTTTTAAGCATGCAAAAGCATACAAAACACCGTTTTCAAGTATTTAAACTGATGTAACACGCATTTTGTGTTCAACTAGAAGAAGATGATATTACGTGCCTAAAACCAGAAGAAGGCATGCTGTGCGCCATCCGGCTTGTGTATAGATATTTTTTAGAGATTTGTAACGCTTCAAAAATCGCTTTCCCATTGTATTACAGTTTAGAGAATTTTAGTTAATTGCCGTTTAGAGTTATGAGACAGATGTCAAGTAAAGTCGGGTTCAAGTAAAGAGTAAGTTATTTATGATTATTGCGAAGGAAACGGAAGGCGGTTTTGGGTGGGTCAGTGATTGTTAAGATTTCCGAAGATTCAGTTCTTAGAAGTAAAAAGTTCGTTAAAATGTTAGTCAAGTTCCGCACCCTTCCAACCCCGAGAAATCTAGAATCACTTGACCAATTAGAATTTGTTAAAGAACTGTTTAGCCAATTGTGAAGTAGTTTTAAGATGCTCAAGTTAAGTTAAGTGGGGGTGAAATCACCCATCGAGGGTTCTTGTGTGATTTCACTTCGACAGTCTTGTTTTAGACACTGATCGAAACAGTTTACAAGTTTGTGTTCATCTCCTATCGTTTTTAGAGTTGTGAGTAAATAGTTGAATATTGGGTAAAGTTTATCTTGAAAGATATTTGTTATTGCGTTTTGAGAATTGATTATTTTGTTTATCGAGTAGAGTCGAATTGAGTTGTTGTGTTCAGATTAAGTTGCGAAGTCTAAACTAAAGTCCAGTTTAAATCAAGTAAATTTCGGGTTAAGTTGCTAATGCTAAGTTAGATTAACTTGAATCTCTTGATTAATTGTGCGTTTATGTTCGCGTACCAGTGCACGTGAGAACGCCAGTCAGCGAAGGAATGAACTGTAAGTAGATTTATAATTTGATATTTGTACTTGTGCGTACGTTGCGGTGATAGCATATTCTAAAGTTGATAATAGGTTCAAGTAGGTAAACTGTGGTTGATCGTGTCGAGTTGAGCAAAGTAGTTTAATAATTTTGTAACCTATTTATTGGGATTTTTCTATTTTTATTTTGTTAGTAAATTGTTATTGTTTTGAGAATTTGATTTTCATTTATACTGCCTTACATCCAAGTTTAGTGTTGAGATTATTTAGTGAGCCTTGTCCTACCCAGTAATTAACGACGTAAGTATTTTATCTCATATTTAACTCTTCAGAACGGAGTTATAACTGTTCTGTGGTGGCCGGCGGATTTTCGCTACCCTTGGTCGATTAATTGATTAATTTTCTAATATTTTGATTAATATTTCGGTCAAGTAAAATAAACACTTGTCAGTACTCATTGGCACTTAGTGCAGGGTAGCTGTTACACTGACATATTCATGTATATGTCGTGTGTAATGGCTTATGTTTGCAAAATCAAGATAAAAAAGCTGTTTTCAGCTTGCAAAAACATACAAAATGCTGTTTTCAAGTATTCAAACTCTTATATTCATGTTTCTGTCGTGTATAATAGCTAATGTTGGTGAAAGCAAGATAAAACTGCTTTTTTAAGCATGCAAAAGCATACAAAACACCGTTTTCAAGTATTTAAACTGTCATATTCATGTATGTGTCGTGTGTAATGGCTTATGTTTGCAAAATCAAGATAAGATAGCTGTTTTCAGCTTGCAAAAACATACAAAATGCTGTTTTCAAGTATTTAAACTGTCATATTCATGTTTCTGTCGTGTATAATATATAATGTTGGTGAAAGCAAGATAAAAATGCTGTTTTAAGCAAGTAAAAGCAAACAAAACACCGTTTTCAATTTTTTAAACTGTCATATTCATGTTTCTGTCGTGTATAATTGCTAATGTTGGTGAAAGCAAGATACAAATGCTGTTTTAAGCATGCAAAAGCATACAAAACACCGTTTTCAAGTATTTAAACTGTCATATTCATGTATATGTCGTGTGTAATGGTTTATTTTTGCAAAATTAAGATAAAATAGCTGTTTTCAGCTTGCAAGAACATACAAAATGCTGTTTTCAAGTATTTAAACTGTCATATTCATGTTTCTGTCGTGTATAATAGCTAATGTTGGTGAAAGCAAGATAAAAATGCTCTTTTAAGCATGCACAAGCATACAAAACATCGTTTTCAAGTATTTAAACTGTCATATTCATGTATATGTCGTGTGTAATGGCTTATGTTTGCAAAATCAAGATAAAATAGCTGCTTTCAGCTTGCAAAAACATACAAAATGCTGTTTTAAAGTATTTTAACTGTCATATTCATGTTTCTGTCGTGTGTAATATCTAATGTTGGTGAAAGCAAGATAAAAATGCTGTTTTAAGCATGAAAAAGCATACAAAACACCGTTTTCAAGTATTTAAACAGTCATATTCATGTATATGTCGTGTGTATTGGGTTATGATTGCAAAATCAAGATAAGAGAGCGGTTTACAGCTTGCAAAAACATACAAAATGCTGTTTTCAAGTATATAAACTGTCATATTCAAGTTTCTGTCGTGTATAATATCTAATGTTGGTGAATGCAAGATAAAAATACTGTTTTAAGCATGCAAAAGCAAACAAAACACCGTTTTCAAAAATTTAAACTGTCATATTCATGTTTCTGTCGTGTATAATAGCTAATGTTGGTGAAAGCAAGATAAAAATGCTGTTTTAAGCATGCAAAAGCAAACAAAACACCATTTTCAAGTATTTAAACTGTCATATTCATGTATATGTCGTGTGTAATGGCTTATGTTTGCAAAATCAAGATAAAATAGCTGTTTTCAGCTAGCAAAAACATACAAAATGCTGTTTTCAAATATTTAAACTGTCATATTCATGTTTCTGTCGTGTATAATAGCTAATGTTTGTGAAAGCAAGATAAAAATTCTGTTTTAAGCATGCAAAAGCATACAAAACACCGTTTTTAAGTATTTAAACTGTCATATTCATGTTTCTGTCGTGTATAATAGCTAATGTTGATGAAAGCAAGATACAAATTCTGTTTTAAGCATGCAAAAGCATACAAAACACCGTTTTGGAGTATGTGAATTGTCATATTCATGTATATGTCGTGTGTAATGGCTTATGTTTGCAAAATCAAGATAAGATAGCTGTTTTCAGCTTGCAAAAACATACAAAATGCTGTTTTCAAGTATTTAAACTGTCATATTCATGTTTCTGTCGTGTATAATATATAATGTTGGTGAAAGCAAGATAAAAATGCTGTTTTAAGCAAGTAAAAGCATACAAAACACCGTTTTTATTTATTTAAACTGTCATATTCATGTATATGTCGTGTGTAATGGCTTATGTTTGCAAAATCAGGATAAAATAGCTGTTTTCAGCTAGCTAAAACAAACAAAATGCTGTTTTCAGGTATTTATACTGTCATATTCATTTTTCTGTCGTGTATAATAGGTAATGTTGGTGAAAGCAAGATAAAAATGCTGTTTTAAGCATGCAAAAGCATACAAAACACCGTTTTCAAGTATTTAAACTGTCATATTCATGTATGTGTCGTATGTAATGGCTTATGTTTGCAAAATCAAGATAAAATATCTGTTTTCAGCTTGCAAAAACATATAAAATGCTGTTTTCAAGAATTTAAACTGTCATATTCATGTTTCTGTCGTATAATAGCTAATATTGGTGAAAGCAAGATAAAAATGCTGTTTTAAGCATGCAAAAGCAAACAAAACACCGTTTTCAATTTTTTAAACTGTCATATTCATGTTTCTGTCGTGTATAATAGCTAATGTTGGTGAAAGCAAGATAAAAATGCTCTTTTAAGCATGCAAAAGCATACAAAACATCGTTTTCAAGTATTTAAACTGTCATATATATATATATATATATATATATATATATATATATATATATATATATATATATATATATATATGTTTCAACACGAGTAGACACGTTTTTGTTGCTCCGTATATTTTTTCATTTTTTTTGTGGAAATTTGTGTATTTTCTTGGAAAATGACCCGTGGTAGAACGGCTAGTGCTCTGGACAACGAGACATCCAAGTTATTCGAGGATGATGCCTTTATAAATAAGTTGGCTGACAAATTATTTGCTCGTCTTGACCAAAGGTTTGAGGAGCAAAAAATTTACTATGAAAAAATCATCCATGAACTTACACTCAAAAATCAACACCTGGAAGAGGAGGTCGACAAACTGGAGCAGTATTCAAGGAGGAATTGTGTCCGTGTCTTCGGTAATCCTGAAGAACCTTCCGAGGATCCAGAATCTAAGGTGCGTGACATTGCCAAATCCAAATTGGGTATTAGTGTTCCCCCAGAATATATTGACAGATGTCATCGTGTCGGCAAACCCTCCTTGAAAAGTGCGAGTGTTCGTAGTGATGTGCGCCCTCGACCACGTGGTATTATTATTAAATTCACGTCTTGCAAATCACGTCAATTATTCCTAAAAAATAGAAACAAGCTCAAAGGTACTGGCATCGTTATAACGGAAGATCTTACCAGGCTTCGGCACAATATATATAAAGCTGCTTGTAAAAAATTTGGAAATAAAAATGTTTGGACTTTTGATGGTAACATCTTCCTAAAATGTGATAATGGAAACGTTAAGAAACTATCACTGGCTTCTGATATTGATGAACTGTGAATTTCCTGTTAATTTTGTTGTTGCACAAACTCATTTTCAATATTTTCTGGAGCAACATTTTGCACTGTTTACTGTATTTGACAGATTCTGTTTTCTCTCTGTGAGACTTATTCGTTTATATTTCTTTGTTAATTACTATACTTGCTTTGGATTGTCTGAAGTTGTCCGTCCGATCTCGCATAGTATAGTTTGTTTAAAATATTAGCGTATCTTTGTATATAGCTTATTCAATTATCGACATACGTTATTAATATTTTTTTTTTGTATTTACTTTGTTTTTGTTTACGTATATATATTATTTTATTCATACGTTTGTATCATACTCATGGATATTTATTATCAGAATGTAAGAGGATTGAACACTAAACTAGTTGATATATATATATATATATATATACTAATTCATTTTTAATAAATAATGATATTATAGCTCTTACTGAAACTTGGTTAACTGATTCTGTATATAACAATGAAGTACTAGATTCCAATAAATATGTGATCTACAGGCAGGACCGCGACAATGCCAGATTAGGTAAAGCCCGTGGTGGTGGTGTATTGTGTGCAGTTAGCACTAAATATAAATCGTCAGTTGTTAAATTTAATCTCAATCCAAATTCTTCTGCAGATATTATATGTGTACGTGTAAAGGTGAATTTTGGTAGAGATCTGATTGTTGTTGTAATATATTCCCCACCTGCTGCCTCTCTGGAGCAGCATAATATGATATATGAATCTCTTGAATCATTTCAGTCTTTAATGCAATGTGATTTTATTATTCTGGGCGATATGAATTTAAATAAACTGATAGATCATTATAATATCGGTTTTAATAATAATTACATTGCCAGATTTGAAAATTTTTGTAATTTTATTTACGCTACTCAATGTAATAATATTCTCAACAGTGATTTTCGTCTTCTTGATGTTGTTTTATCTAACATCAATTGTTGTGTTACTCGTCATTCTTGTCCATTAGTTCCTGAGGATAAATATCATCCCACATTATCTGTTTCTGTTAATGTAAATCCCTGTCACAATCATAATAATACGGTTAATAATGATTTCACTTACAATTTCCGTTTTTCTGATTTTGAACTCATGTACTCGCTTTTACAAAATGTAGACTGGGACATTTTACTTGCATATGATGATGTTGATTCTGCACTCAGTAAATTTTATGAGATTTTAGACAGTATATTTCAAAAATGTGTACCACTCTCACGTAGGAAAAAGTCAACTTATCCGCCTTGGTTTACTAAGCAAATAATCTCAGATATTAAACTTAAAAATAAATATAGAAAACTATATAAACGTTTCAATACTGATACGTATTATACAACATTTAAAACTTTTGTTGTTATAATATAAACGTGGCCCGAGGCCGTTCTGACCTCTGGGGGTATATGTATAACAACACAAACCAAACTTGGACCCGGGAGTGTGTTCCCGAGCGAGGTTTGGGCTCCGGCCAGCTAAACAGTGGAGACGGGGTGGTTCGTCGTTGCTGAAATAAGGGTAGTAGATAGAGCGCCAGTCACTCATACACAGAGCCAAACGGCTGAGAGACAAGCCCTCAGGAACGTGAATGCGGATACGGGGGAGGAGGCAACAACAACAATAGTTTAAACTTAAAGTATGTATGCACTCTATATTGAAGCGAAAGGTGTTACAAGCAATTGAGGGCGTAACGGCGAGCACGGCGACAGTCTCGCGCGAGTTGTACTGTGGCTGAAGGCCGATGGTACTTAAGCCTGAGGGGCGGTACGTCGCGAAAGGGGCAGGAGTCGTTGAGAGGGGTGCGTCGAAATATGAAAGCGCAACAACACGGACCGCAGTTGATCGATCAATTACGTCGAGGCGCACGGAACAAATAGTAAATACGCTCATAGGCTCGCAAGACGAGCTCTTGATCCCTTTTCGTGGACGCAATAACAATAAACCCAATGTAACGCTGCAGTGGCCTCGCGGGAGCCAGCCTATATCTCTCACGTTACCCAGGTATAATTCAAAATGTACATACAATAAATATTGGTTCACAGAAGGTGAACACAAAACCAAATCAGTAATAATAATATTTACAAAATACGTAATGAATTTAATTGTAAAGAAAATAATAATGATCGTGTCGCTTATCTGGTGCAGCAGCGGAGGAGCAGCAGGAACCAGGTGGTGCGGCAGGGTGGCGACTGTCGGCTCGTAACTCGGAATGCCAGCAATAAGATACTCTCCAACGCAGTGACCAGGGACAGGACCACACGTAGACGGACGAAGACGATGACGGCGATGATGACGATAGTGTGTGTGAGATCTCGTAATGAGTTGTGCGGTACGGTAATCCGGTAGACCTCACACCAACGATACCAACGGTAGATCCAGGTAGGATCGACGATAAACGGGAGCGATAAATAAAATAAATATCGCAAGGAAAAACAGAATCGTAAAAAAATAAAATAAAATAAAAAGCCTAAAAGAGAAAACATTATCAGCACATGGTCAACTACCAAATCCAAGATGGCTACTATGATGTATTACGCTTTAATATATTTGTAATGACTCAGAATCGCAATAAAATGAATAAAACAATACTAATATCATATCTGTATTTAATTATTTACCTTAGTTGTAGTGCGGCTTAAAGTATAAAAGTTTAGAAGGTTATTAAATCCAGGAAACTCCTGTGAGAATATCCAATTCTCTCAACACGACTTAATGTGTCTCAAATCCCCAAGGGGTGCTTAAAGCCCAGTGTACGATACTTAAAAAAAAACCAAATACTGTCTTCAGCAAATGCACAATAGGTCTAGTACCTTCTACGTTACTTTTCACAAGAGAGCAAACTCAAAAGTGCAGATTGCAACTGCCTTCATTGGTTCAATTACTGATCTGAGTCATCACTCCGGAATGAATTAAAATGAAAGAAAATGGTAGGGTAGTGTCCCACATTGCTGGTATGTTGTCCCGGTAGCCTACGTGACGGGATAATAATGTTACGCTTGTATACAGGCTCGCGCGCATGCGCTCGACAACATATTGTCGCCCGAGAACTGTCAAACAGGTGGCGAGTAACGGAACGTCAAAAGTAAACAGCATGAATTATGAATGAATAATGAAAGGGAATCTGGACGGGGTAAGTAATAAAATGGGGCACTAACATGACTATCTTTAAATTGCAGGGATACCGAAATTGAATTATTAAGATGAGGATTGCAAAAGTTAATAACAACAAGTTGTTGATACGATTCAGAGGTTAACTAATTTGTAGGCAGGTACGTAATGTTGCAAATATATAAAATGTTTATAAATACTAACTGGATTGTAGTGATAGCGCGAATAATGAATGATTACGGCACGAAGGAATGAAGGATACGAGAGCACGAAAGTAATGGAATGACAACAGTGACGCAGGACGAAATTGACACGTAACACTGTAAGATCAAAAATTAAAAGTGACATAAAAGTTGCATATAAAAATTATATTGCAAATACTGAGAACTGTATAGCTAGTGATCCTAAGCAATTCTGGTCTTACATTAACAAAACAAAAAAGGTTTCTCGTATACCTGGTGATATGTTTTGGGAAAATATCCAATACCATGATACTCCTTCCATTGTACAAGGATTTGCTGATTATTTTGCTAGTGTCTACACTACTGATAAATGCACTGATTTCTCAAAGATTTTCTGTGCATCTTCTACTTCTTCTTCTTTTGTTTCAGTCAGTAGTATTTCTGAAGAGGACATCATATATGCAATTAATAAGTTAAAGATTTCTTGTAATCCAGGTCCTGATAATTTTCCAGCCTACATTTTGAAAGGATGTCGTGATTTGTTCATAAAACCGTTACACATTTTATTCAATATGTCCCTAGCACAAAATACATTTCCTACTGCTCTAAAAAAATCCTCAATATGTCCGATTTTCAAATCTGGTGATGAGCATAATGTTGCAAACTATCGACCCATCTCTATTCTTTCAAACATTGCGAAATGCTTTGAAAAAATTGTGTATAGACACATCTATTTTAGCGCTAGTAAGGCAATAATTCCAAACCAACATGGATTTGTACAAGGAAGATCTACTTCAACCAACCTATCTAATTTCACAGAATTTACCATTAATGCTCTTAATAAAAACACTCAAGTTGATGTCGTCTATACTGATTTTGCCAAGGCTTTCGATACAGTCAATCATGATGTATTATTATACAAATTACAGCATCAATTTGAGTTTTCTCCTGACTTAATTCAATTTATACGATCATATATTTGTAATCGTACGCAATATGTCAATTATAATAATTTCAAATCTGACTATTTTATACCTTTTTCTGGAGTGCCGCAGGGATCTAACTTAGGTCCTTTGCTTTTCAACTTATTTATTAATGATATTACTTACAGTTTACATTCGTCTCATGCATTGTTATATGCCGATGATTTAAAACTATTTAAGGTCATCAACTCAGATTATGATTATTTTGAACTTCAATCAGACATTAATAATCTGTTAGTTTGGTCTTCATCCTCACTTTTGACGTTCAATACTAAGAAATGTAAAGTTATGACATATTCGATGAAGCATAGTCCGCATTATTACTCTTACTGGATGGGAAATACGTTGCTAGAAAGAGTTACAATATATAAGGATTTAGGCATTCTCTTTGATCCTAAGTTATTCTTTGGGCCACATGTCGAATACATTGTTAAAAGCTCATTCAAAAATCTTGGATTTTTAATTAGAAATACACAACTTTTTCATAATGTCTCTACTCTTAAATCCTTGTATTACTCTTTAGTTCGTTCTAAGCTCGAATATTGTACTGTAGTGTGGAATCCAATCTACAACAATCATAATATCGAAATTGAATGGATACAGAGGAAGTTTGTAAGATACTGTGCAATAAAATTCTCTCATTCATTCAATTCCTTAACGTATAGCTACTCATCAACTTTGCATGACTTAAATATGCTTACCCTCGAAAGTAGGCGTATTATCCATTCAATTCTTTATTTACATAAGCTACTATGTAACAAAATAGACGATGTATCGAGCCTAGATCGAATTAATATTAATGTTCCACGTCTTTCCTCCAGATCTAAATGCACGTTTCTTATATCAACTGTGAGAACTAATTATGAATTACGTGCTCCCATTAGAAGGCTATGCTTCATCTTTAATCATATCGAATGTCATCTGGATCTTGATTTATTTTGTGATTCCTATGTAAATATAAAAAATGTCCTGTTCAATTATTTCTTTAGTTTGTAAAATACTCTTTTTATCATATGCTTTATACCTACTACATATTTCTACTTGTGTTTGTTGTATTCATTGTTTGTATTCATGACTTCTCCAACCCTCTGTAATTGGGATATTTACTTATACTGTTGAGTGGTTGTTAAATAAATAAATAAATAAATATTCATGTATATGTCGTGTGTAATGGCTTATGTTTGCAAAATCAAGATAAAATAGCTGTTTTCAGCTTGCAAAAACATACAAAATGCTGTTTTCAACTATTTAAACTGTCATATTCATGTTTCTGTCGTGTAAAATGGCTAATGTTGGTGAAATCAAGATAAAATTACTGTTTTAAGCATGCAAAATCATACAAAACACCGTTTTTAAGTATACAAACTGTCATATTCATGTATATGTCGTGTGTAATGGCTTATGTTTGCAAAATCAAGATAAAATATCTGTTTTCAGCTTGCAAAAACATACAAAATGCTGTTTTCAAGTATTTAAACTCTCATATTCATGTTTCTGTCATGTATAATGGCTAATGTTGGTGAAATCAAGATAAAATTGCTGTTTTAAGCATGCAAAAGCATAAAAAACACCGTTTTTAAGTATACAAATTGTCATATTCATGTATATGTCGTGTGTAATGGTTTACGTTTGCAAAATCAAGATAAAATAGCTGTTTTCAGATTGCAAAAACATACAAAATGCTGTTTTCAAGTATTTAAACTGTCATATTCATGTTTCTGTCGTGTATAATGGCTAATGTTGGTGAAATCAAGATAAAATTGCTGTTTTAAGCATGCAAAAGCATACAAAACACCGTTTTTAAGTATACAAACTGTCATATTCATGTATGTGTCGTGTGTAATGGCTTATGTTTGCAAAATCAAGATAAAATAGCTGTTTTCAGCTTCCAAAAACATACAAAATGCTGTTTTCAATTATTTAAACTGTCATATTCATGTTTCTGTCGTGTATAATGGCTAATGTTGGTTAAATCAAGATAAAATTGCTGTTTTAAGCATGCAAAAGCATACAAAACACCGTTTTTAAGTATACAAACTGCTATATTCATGTATATGTCGTGTGTAATGGCTTATGTTTGCAAAATCAAGATAAAATAGCTGTTTTCAGCTTGCAAAAACATACAAAATGCTGTTTTCAAGTATTTAAACTGTCATATTCATGTTTCTGTCGTGTATAATGGCTAATGTTGGTGAAATCAAGATAAAATTGCACTTTTAAGCATACAAAACACCGTTTTTAAGTATACAAACTGTCATATTCATGTATATGTCGTGTGTAATGGCTTAT
This sequence comes from Poecilus cupreus, assembly GCA_963942605.1. Lineage (NCBI taxonomy): Eukaryota > Metazoa > Arthropoda > Insecta > Coleoptera > Carabidae > Poecilus > Poecilus cupreus. The sequence continues at coordinate 34,534 of CAWWDY010001659.1, read as the reverse complement.
GATTGCAAAATCAAGATAAAATTGCTGTTTTCAGCTTGCAAAAACATACAAAATGCTGTTTTCAAGTATTTAAACTCTCATATTCATGTTTCTGTCATGTATAATGGCTAATGTTGGTGAAATCAAGATAAAATTTCTGTTTTAAGCATACAAAAGCATACAAAACACCGTTTTTAAGTATACAAACTGTCATATTCATGCATATGTCGTGTGTAATGGCTTATGTTTGCAAAATCAAGATAAAATAACTGTTTTCAGCTTGCAAAAACATACAAAATGCTGTTTTCAAGTATATAAACTGTCATATTCATGTTTCTGTCGTGTATAATAGCTAATGTTGGTGAAATCAAGATAAAATTGCTGTTTTAAGCATGCAAAAGCATACAAAACACCGTTTTCAAGTATACAAACTGTCATATTCATGTATATGTCATGTGTAATGGCTTATGTATGCAAAATCAAGATAAATTAGCTGTTTTCAGCTTGCAAAAACATACAAAATACTGTTTTCAAGTATTTAAACTGTCATATTCATGTTTCTGTCGTGTATAATGGCTAATGTTGGTGAAATCAAGATAAAATTGCTGTTTTAAGCATGCAAAAGCATACAAAACACCGTTTTTAACTAAACAAACTGTCATATTCATGTATATGTCGTTTGTAATGGCTTATGTTTGCAAAATCAAGATAAAATAGCTGTTTTCAGCGTGCAAAAACATACAAAATGTTGTTTTCAAGTATTTTAACTGTCATATTCATGTTTCTGTCGTGTATAATGGCTAATGTTGGTGAAATCATAATAATATTGCTGTTTTAAGCATGCAAAAGCATACAAAGCACGGTTTTTAAGTATACAAACTGTCATATTCATGTATATGTCGTGTGTAATGGCTTATGTTTGCAAAATCAAGATAAAATAGCTGTTTTCAGCTTGCAAAAACATACAAAATGTTGTTTTCAAGTATTTAAACTGTCATATTCATGTTTCTGTCGTGTATAATGGCTAATGTTGGTGAAATCAAGATAAAATTGCTGTTTTAAGCACACAAAACACCGTTTTTAAGTACACAAACTGTCATATCCATGTATATGTCGTGTATAATGGCTTATGTTTGCAAAATCAAGATAAAATAGCTGTTTTCAGCTTGCAAAAACATACAAAATGCTGTTTTCAAGTATTTAAACTGTCATATTCATGTTTCTGTCGTGTATAATGGCTAATGTTGGTGAAATCAAGATAAAATTTCTGTTTAAAGTATGCAAAAGCATACAAAACACCGTTTTCAAGTATACAAACTGTCATATTCATGTATATGTCATGTGTAATGGCTTATGTATGCAAAATCAAGATAAATTAGCTGTTTTCAGCTTGCAAAAACATACAAAATACTGTTTTCAAGTATTTAAACTGTCATATTCATGTTTCTGTCGTGTATAATGGCTAATGTTGGTGAAATCAAGATAAAATTGCTGTTTTAAGCATGCAAAAGCATACAAAACACCGTTTTTAACTAAACAAACTGTCATATTCATGTATATGTCGTGTGTAATGGCTTATGTTTGCAAAATCAAGATAAAAATAGCTGTTTTCAGCTTGCAAAAACATACAAAATGTTGTTTTCAAGTATTTAAACTGTCATATTCATGTTTCTGTCGTGTATAATGGCTAATGTTGGTGAAATCATAATAAAATTGCTGTTTTAAGCATGCAAAAGCATACAAAGCACGGTTTTTAAGTATACAAACTGTCATATTCATGCTTCTGTCGTGTATAATGGCTAATGTTGGTGAAATCAAGATAAAATTGCTGTTTTAAGCATGCAAAAGCATACAAAACACCGTTTTTAAGTTACAAACAGTCATATTCATGTTTCTGTCGTGTATAATGGCTAATGTTGGTGAAATCAAGATAAAAATGCTGTTTTAAGCATGCAAAAGCATACAAAACACCGTTTTTAACTAAACAAACTGTCATATTAATGTATATGTCGTGTGTAATGGCTTATGTTTGCAAAATCAAGATAAAAATAGCTGTTTTCAGCTTGCAAAAACATACAAAATGTTGTTTTCAAGTATTTAAACTGTCATATTCATGTTTCTGTCGTGTATAATGGCTAATGTAGGTGAAATCAAGATAAAATTGCTGTTTTAAGCATGCAAAAGCATACAAAACACCGTTTTTAAGTTACAAACTGTCATATTCATGTTTCTGTCGTGTATACAGGCTAATGTTGGTGAAATCAAGATAAAATTGCTGTTTTAAGCATGCAAAATCATACAAAACACCGTTTTTAAGTATACAAATAGTCATATTCATGAATATGTCGTGTGTAATCAATATAAAATATCTGTTTTCAGCTTGCAAAAACATACAAAATGCTGTTTTCAAGTATTTAAACTCTCATATTTATGTTTCTGTCATGTATAATGGCTAATGTTGGTGAAATCAAGATAAAATTGCTGTTTTAAGCGTGCAAAAGCATACAAAACACCGTTTTTAAGTATACAAATTGTCATATTCATGTATATGTCGTGTGTAATGGTTTATGTTTGCAAAATGAAGATAAAATAGCTGTTTTCAGCTTGCAAAAACATACAAAATGCTGTTTTCAACTATTTAAACTGTCATATTCATGTTTCTGTCGTGTAAAATGGCTAATGTTGGTGAAATCAAGATAAAATTGCTGTTTTAAGCATGCAAAATCATACAAAACACCGTTTTTAAGTATACAAACTGTCATATTCATGTATATGTCGTGTGTAATGGCTTATGTTTGCAAAATCAAGATAAAATAGCTGTTTTCAGCTTGCAAAAACATACAAAATGCTGTTTTCAAGTATTTAAACTGTCATATTCATGTTTCTGTCGTGTATAATGGCTAATGTTGGTGAAATCAAGATAAAATTGCACTTTTAAGCATACAAAACACCGTTTTTAAGTATACAAACTGTCATATTCATGTATATGTCGTGTGTAATGGCTTATGTTTGCAAAATCAAGATAAAATTGCTGTTTTCAGCTTGCAAAAACATACAAAATGCTGTTTTCAACTATTTAAACTGTCATATTCATGTTTCTGTCGTGTAAAATGGCTAATGTTGGTGAAATCAAGATAAAATTTCTGTTTTAAGCATACAAAAGCATACAAAACACCGTTTTTAAGTATACAAACTGTCATATTCATGCATATGTCGTGTGTAATGGCTTATGTTTGCAAAATCAAGATAAAATAACTGTTTTCAGCTTGCAAAAACATACAAAATGCTGTTTTCAAGTATTTAAACTGTCATTTTCATGTTTCTGTCGTGTATAATGGCTAATGTTGGTGAAATCATGATAAAATTGCTGTTTTAAGCATGCAAAAGCATACAAAGCACGGTTTTTAAGTATACAAACTGTCATATTCATGTATATGTCGTGTGTAATGCCTTATGTTTGCAAATTCAATATAAAATAGCTGTTTTCAGCTTGTAAAAACATACAAAATGCTGTTTTCAAGTATTTAAACTGTCAAATTCATGTTTCTGTCGTGTTTAATGGCTCATGTTGGTGAAATCAAAATAAAATTGCTGTTTTAAGCATGCAAAAGCATACAAAACACCGTTTTTAAGTATACAAACTGTCATATTCATGTTTATGTCGTGTGTAATGGCTTATGTTTGCAAAATCAAGATAAAATAGCTGTTTTCAGCTTCCAAAAACATACAAAATGCTGTTTTCAAGTATTTAAACTGTCATATTCATGTTTCTGTCGTGAATAATGGCTAATGTTGGTGAAATCAAGATAAAATTGCTGTTTTAAGCATGCAAAAGCATACAAAGCACGGTTTTCAAGTATACAAACTGTCATATTCATGTATATGTCGTGTGTAATGGCTTATGTTTGCAAAATCAAAATAAAATAGCTGTTTTCAGCTTGCAAAAACATACAAAATGCTGTTTTCAAGTATTTAAACTCTCATATTCATGTTTCTGTCATGTATAATGGCTAATGTTGGTGAAATCAAGATAAAATTGCTGTTTTAAGCGTGCAAAAGCATACAAAACACCGTTTTTAAGTATACAAAATGTCATATTCATGTATATGTCGTGTGTAATGGCTTATGTTTGCAAAATCAAGATAAAATAGCTGTTTTCAGCTGGCAAAAACATACAAAATGCTGTTTTAAAGTATTTAAACTGTCATATTCATGTTTCTGTCGTGTATAATGGCTAATGTTGGTGAAATCAAGATAAAATTGCTGTTTTAAGCATGCAAAAGCATACAAAACACGGTTTTTAAGTATACAAACTGTCATATTCATATATATGTCGTGTGTAATGGCTTATGTTTGCAAAATCAAGATAAAATAGCTGTTTTCAGCTTGCAAAAACATACAAAATGCTGTTTTCAAGTATATAAACTGTCATATTCATGTTTCTGTCGTGTATAATAGCTAATGTTGGTGAAATCAAGATAAAATTGCTGTTTTAAGCATGCAAAAGCATACAAAACACCGTTTTCAAGTATACAAACTGTCATATTCATGTATATGTCATGTGTAATGGCTTATGTATGCAAAATCAAAATAAATTAGCTGTTTTCAGCTTGCAAATACATACAAAATACTGTTTTCAAGTATTTAAACTGTCATATTCATTTTTCTGTCGTGTATAATGGCTAATGTGGGTGAAATCAAGATAAAATTGCTGTTTTAAGCATGCAAAAGCATACAAAACACCGTTTTTAACTAAACAAACTGTCATATTCATGTATATGTCGTTTGTAATGGCTTATGTTTGCAAATTCAAGATAAAATAGCTGTTTTCAGCTTGCAAAAACATACAAAATGTTGTTTTCAAGTATTTAAACTGTCATATTCATGTTTCTGTCGTGTATAATGACTAATGTTGGTGAAATCATAATAAAATTGCTGTTTTAAGCATGCAAAAGCATACAAAGCACGGTTTTTAAGTATACAAACTGTCATATTCATGTATATGTCGTGTGTAATGGCTTATGTTTGCAAAATCAAGATAAAATAGCTGTTTTCAGCTTGCAAAAACATACTAAATGTTGTTTTCAAGTATTTAAACTGTCATATTCATGTTTCTGTCGTGTATAATGGCTAATGTTGGTGAAATCAAGATAAAATTACTGTTTTAAGCATACAAAACACCGTTTTTAAGTACACAAACTGTCATATCCATGTATATGTCGTGTATAATGGCTTATGTTTGCAAAATCAAGATAAAATAGCTGTTTTCAGCTTGCAAAAACATACAAAATGCTGTTTTTAAGTATTTAAACTGTCATATTCATGTTTCTGTCGTGTATAATGGCTAATGTTGGTGAAATCAAGATAAAATTGCTGTTTTAAGCATGCAAAAGCATACAAAACACCGTTTTTAAGTATACAAATTGTCATATTCATGTATATGTCGTGTGTAATGGTTTATGTTTGCAAAATCAAGATAAAATAGCTGTTTTCAGATTGCAAAAACATACAAAATGCTGTTTTCAAGTATTTAAACTGTCATATTCATGTTTCTGTCGTGTATAATGGCTAATGTTGGTGAAATCAAGATAAAATTGCTGTTTTAAGCATGCAAAACATACAAAACACCGTTTTTAAGTATACAAACTGTCATATTCATGTATGTGTCGTGTGTAATGGCTTATGTTTGCAAAATCAAGATAAAATAGCTGTTTTCAGCTTCCAAAAACATACAAAATGCTGTTTTCAATTATTTAAACTGTCATATTCATGTTTCTGTCGTGTATAATGGCTAATGTTGGTTAAATCAAGATAAAATTGCTGTTTTAAGCATGCAAAAGCATACAAAACACCGTTTTTAAGTATACAAACTGCTATATTCATGTATATGTCGTGTGTAATGGCTTATGTTTGCAAAATCAAGATAAAATAGCTGTTTTCAGCTTGCAAAAACATACAAAATGCTGTTTTCAAGTATTTAAACTGTCATATTCATGTTTCTGTCGTGTATAACGGCTAATGTTGGTGAAATCAAGATAAAATTGCACTTTTAAGCATACAAAACACCGTTTTTAAGTATACAAACTGTCATATTCATGTATATGTCGTGTGTAATGGCTTATGTTTGCAAAATCAAGATAAAATTGCTGTTTTCAGCTTGCAAAAACATACAAAATGCTGCTTTCAAGTATTTAAACTCTCATATTCATGTTTCTGTCATGTATAATGGCTAATGTTGGTGAAATCAAGATAAAATTTCTGTTTTAAGCATACAAAAGCATACAAAACACCGTTTTTAAGTATACAAACTGTCATATTCATGCATATGTCGTGTGTAATGGCTTATGTTTGCAAAATCAAGATAAAATAACTGTTTTCAGCTTGCAAAAACATACAAAATGCTGTTTTCAAGTATTTAAACTGTCATATTCATGTTTCTGTCGTGTATAATGACTAATGTTGGTGAAATCATAATAAAATTGCTGTTTTAAGCATGCAAAAGCATACAAAGCACGGTTTTTAAGTATACAAACTGTCATATTCATGTATATGTCGTGTGTAATGGTTTATGTTTGCAAAATAAAGATAAAATAGCTGTTTTCAGCTTGCAAAAACATATAAAATGCTGTTTTCAAGTATTTAAACTGTCATATTCATGTTTCTGTCGTGTATAATGGCTAATGTTGGTGAAATCAAGATAAAATTGCTGTTTTAAGCATGCAAAAGCATACAAAACACCGTTTTTAAGTATACAAACTGTCATATTCATGTATATGTCGTGTGTAATGTCTTATGTTTGCAAAATAAAGATAAAATAACTGTTCTCAGCTTGCAAAAACATACAAAATGCTGTTTTAACTATTTAAACTGTCATATTCATGTTTCTGTCGTGTATAATGGCTAATGTTGGTGAAATCAAGATAAAATTGCTGTTTTAAGCATGCAAAATCATACAAAACACCGTTTTTCAGTATACAAACTGTCATATTCATGTATATGTCGTGTGTAATGGCTTATGTTTGCAAAATCAAGATAAAATAGCTGTTTTCAGCTTGCAATAACATACAAAATGCTGTTTTCAAGTATTTAAACTCTCATATTCATGTTTCTGTCATGTATAATGGCTAATGTTGGTGAAATCAAGATAAAATTGCTGTTTTAAGCGTGCAAAAGCATACAAAACACAGTTTTTAAGTATACAAATTGTCATATTCATGTATATGTCGTGTGTAATGGTTTATGTTTGCAAAATAAAGATAAAATAGCTGTTTTCAGCTTGCAAAAACACACAAAATGCTGGTATCAAGTATTTAAACTGTCATATTCATGTTTCTGTCGTGTATAATGGCTAATGTTGGTTAAATCAAGATAAAATTGCTGTTTTAAGCATGCAAAAGCATACAAAACACCGTTTTTAAGTATACAAACTGCTATATTCATGTAGATGTCATGTGTAATGGCTTATGTTTGCAAAATCAAGATAAAATTGCTGTCTTCAGCTTCCAAAAACATACAAAATGCTGTTTTCAAGTATTTAAACTGTCATATTCATGTTTCTGTCGTGTATAATGGCTAATGTTGGTGAAATCAAGATAAAATTGCTGTTTTAAGCATGCAAAACCATACAATACACCGTTTTTAAGTATATAAACTGTCATATTCATGTATATGTCGTGTGTAATGGCTTATGTTTGCAAAATCAAGATAAAATAGCTGTTTTCAGCTTGCAAAAACATACAAAATGCTGTTTTCAAGTATATAAACTCTCATATTCATGTTTCTGTCGTGTATAATGGCTAATGTTGGTGAAATCAAGATAAAATTGCTGTTTTAAGCGTGCAAAAGCATACAAAACACCGTTTTTAAGTATACAAACTGTCATATTCATGTATATGTCGTGTGTAATGGTTTATGTTTGCAAAATCAAGATAAAATAGCTGTTTTCAACTTGCAAAAACATAAGAAATGCTGTTTTCAAGTATTTAAACTGTCATGTTCATGTTTCTGTCGTGTATAATTGCTAATGTTTGTGAAATCAAGATAAAATTGCTGTTTTAAGCATGCAAAAGCATACAAAACACCGTTTTAAAGTATACAAACTGTCATATTCATGTATATGTCGTGTGTAATGGCTTATGTTTGCAAAATCAAGATAAAATAGATGTTTTCAGCTTGCAAAAACATACAAAATGCTGATTTCAAGTACTTAAACTGTCATATTTATGTTTCTGTCGTGTATATTGGCTAATGTTGGTGAAATCAAGATAAAATTGCTGTTTTAACCATGCAAAAGCATACAAAACACCGTTTTTAAGTATACAAACTGTCATATTCATGCATATATCGTGTGTAATGGCTTATGTTTTCAAAATCAAGATAAATTAGCTGTTTTCATCTTGCAAAAACATACAAAATGCTGTTTTCAAGTATTTAAACTGTCATATTCATGTTTCTGTCGTGTATAATGGCTAATGTTGGTGAAATCAAGATAAAATTGCTGTTTTAAGCATACAAAACACGGTTTTTAAGTATACAAACTGTCATATTCATGTATATGTCGTGCGTAATGGCTTATGTTTGCAAAATCAAGATAAAATTGCTGTTTTCAGCTTGCAAAAACAAACAAATTGCTGTTTTCAAGTATTTTAACTGTCATATTCATGTTTCTGTTGTGTATAATGGCTAATGTTGGTCAAATCAAGATAAAATTGCTGTTTTAAGCATGCAAAAGCATACAAAACACGGTTTTTAAGTATACAAACTGTCATATTCATGTATATGTCGTCTGTAATGGCTTATGTTTGCAAAATCAAGATAAAATAGCTGTTTTCAGCTTGAAAAAACATACAAAATGCTGTTTTCAAGTATTTAAACTGTCATATTCATGTTTCTGTCGTGTATAATGGCTAATGTTGGTTAAATCAAGATAAAATTGCTGTTTTAAGCATGCAAAAGCATACAAAACACCGTTTTTAAGTATACAAACTGCTATATTCATGTATATGTCGTGTGTAATGGCTTATGTTTGCAAAATCAAGATAAAATAGCTGTTTTCAGCTTGCAAAAACATACAAAATGCTGTTTTCAAGTATTTAAACTGTCATATTCATGTTTCTGTCGTGTATAATGGCTAATGTTGGTGAAATCAAGATAAAATTGCACTTTTAAGCATACAAAACACCGTTTTTAAGTATACAAACTGTCATATTCATGTATATGTCGTGTGTAATGGCTTATGTTTGCAAAATCAAGATAAAATTGCTGTTTTCAGCTTGCAAAAACATACAAAATGCTGCTTTCAAGTATTTAAACTCTCATATTCATGTTTCTGTCATGTATAATGGCTAATGTTTGTGAAATCAAGATAAAATTTCTGTTTTAAGCATACAAAAGCATACAAAACACCGTTTTTAAGTATACAAACTGTCATATTCATGCATATGTCGTGTGTAATGGCTTATGTTTGCAAAATCAAGATAAAATAACTGTTTTCAGCTTGCAAAAACATACAAAATGCTGTTTTCAAGTATTTAAACTGTCATATTCATGTTTCTGTCGTGTATAATGACTAATGTTGGTGAAATCATAATAAAATTGCTGTTTTAAGCATGCAAAAGCATACAAAGCACGGTTTTTAAGTATACAAACTGTCATATTCATGTATATGTCGTGTGTAATGGTTTATGTTTGCAAAATAAAGATAAAATAGCTGTTTTCAGCTTGCAAAAACATATAAAATGCTGTTTTCAAGTATTTAAACTGTCATATTCATGTTTCTGTCGTGTATAATGGCTAATGTTGGTGAAATCAAGATAAAATTGCTGTTTTAAGCATGCAAAAGCATACAAAACACCGTTTTTAAGTATACAAACTGTCATATTCATGTATATGTCGTGTGTAATGGCTTATGTTTGCAAAATAAAGATAAAATAACTGTTTTCAGCTTGCAAAAACATACAAAATGCTGTTTTAACTATTTAAACTGTCATATTCATGTTTCTGTCGTGTATAATGGCTAATGTTGGTGAAATCAAGATAAAATTGCTGTTTTAAGCATGCAAAATCATACAAAACACCGTTTTTCAGTATACAAACTGTCATATTCATGTATATGTCGTGTGTAATGGCTTATGTTTGCAATTCAAGATAAAATAGCTGTTTTCAGCTTGCAATAACATACAAAATGCTGTTTTCAAGTATTTAAACTCTCATATTCATGTTTCTGTCATGTATAATGGCTAATGTTTGTGAAATCAAGATAAAATTGCTGTTTTAAGCGTGCAAAAGCATACAAAACACAGTTTTTAAGTATACAAATTGTCATATTCATGTATATGTCGTGTGTAATGGTTTATGTTTGCAAAATAAAGATAAAATAGCTGTTTTCAGCTTGCAAAAACACACAAAATGCTGGTATCAAGTATTTAAACTGTCATATTCATGTTTCTGTCGTGTATAATGGCTAATGTTGGTTAAATCAAGATAAAATTGCTGTTTTAAGCATGCAAAAGCATACAAAACACCGTTTTTAAGTATACAAACTGCTATATTCATGTAGATGTCATGTGTAATGGCTTATGTTTGCAAAATCAAGATAAAATTGCTGTCTTCAGCTTCCAAAAACATACAAAATGCTGTTTTCAAGTATTTAAACTGTCATATTCATGTTTCTGTCGTGTATAATGGCTAATGTTGGTGAAATCAAGATAAAATTGCTGTTTTAAGCATGCAAAACCATACAATACACCGTTTTTAAGTATATAAACTGTCATATTCATGTATATGTCGTGTGTAATGGCTTATGTTTGCAAAATCAAGATAAAATAGCTGTTTTCAGCTTGCAAAAACATACAAAATGCTGTTTTCAAGTATATAAACTCTCATATTCATGTTTCTGTCGTGTATAATGGCTAATGTTGGTGAAATCAAGATAAAATTGCTGTTTTAAGCGTGCAAAAGCATACAAAACACCGTTTTTAAGTATACAAACTGTCATATTCATGTATATGTCGTGTGTAATGGTTTATGTTTGCAAAATCAAGATAAAATAGCTGTTTTCAACTTGCAAAAACATAAGAAATGCTGTTTTCAAGTATTTAAACTGTCATGTTCATGTTTCTGTCGTGTATAATTGCTAATGTTTGTGAAATCAAGATAAAATTGCTGTTTTAAGCATGCAAAAGCATACAAAACACCGTTTTAAAGTATACAAACTGTCATATTCATGTATATGTCGTGTGTAATGGCTTATGTTTGCAAAATCAAGATAAAATAGATGTTTTCAGCTTGCAAAAACATACAAAATGCTGATTTCAAGTACTTAAACTGTCATATTTATGTTTCTGTCGTGTATATTGGCTAATGTTGGTGAAATCAAGATAAAATTGCTGTTTTAACCATGCAAAAGCATACAAAACACCGTTTTTAAGTATACAAACTGTCATATTCATGCATATATCGTGTGTAATGGCTTATGTTTTCAAAATCAAGATAAATTAGCTGTTTTCATCTTGCAAAAACATACAAAATGCTGTTTTCAAGTATTTAAACTGTCATATTCATGTTTCTGTCGTGTATAATGGCTAATGTTGGTGAAATCAAGATAAAATTGCTGTTTTAAGCATACAAAACACGGTTTTTAAGTATACAAACTGTCATATTCATGTATATGTCGTGTGTAATGGCTTATGTTTGCAAAATCAAGATAAAATTGCTGTTTTCAGCTTGCAAAAACAAACAAATTGCTGTTTTCAAGTATTTAAACTGTCATATTCATGTTTCTGTTGTGTATAATGGCTAATGTTGGTCAAATCAAGATAAAATTGCTGTTTTAAGCATGCAAAAGCATACAAAACACGGTTTTTAAGTATACAAACTGTCATATTCATGTATATGTCGTCTGTAATGGCTTATGTTTGCAAAATCAAGATAAAATAGCTGTTTTCAGCTTGAAAAAACATACAAAATGCTGTTTTCAAGTATTTAAACTGTCATATTCATGTTTCTGTCGTGTATAATGGCTAATGTTAGTGAAATCAAGATAAAATTTCTATTTTATGCATGCAAAAGCATACAAAACACCGTTTTTAAGTATACAAACTGTCATATTCATGTATATGTCGTGTGTAATGGCTTATGTTTGCAAAATCAAGATAAAATAGCTGTTTTCAGCTAGCAAAAACATACAAAATGCTGTTTTCAAGTATTTAAACTGTCATATTCATGTTTCTGTCGTGTATAATGGCTAATGTTGGTGAAATCAAGATAAAATTGCTGTTTTAAGCATGCAAAAGCATACAAAACACCGTTTTTAAGTATACAAACTGTTATATTCATGTATATGTCGTGTGTAATGGGTTATGTTTGCAAAATCGAGATAAAATAGCTGTTTTCAGCTTCCAAAAACATACAAAATGCTGTTTTCAAGTATTTAAACTGTCATATTCATGTTTCTGTCGTGTATAATGGCTAATGTTGGTGAAATCAAGATGAAATTGCTGTTTTAAGCGTGCAAAAGCATACAAAACACCGTTTTTAAGTATATAAACTGTCATATTCATGTATATGTCGTGTGTAATGGTTTATGTTTGCAAAATCAAGATAAAATAGCTGTTTTCAGCTTACAAAAACATACAAAATGCTGTTTTCAAGTATTTAAACTGTCATATTCATGTTTCTGTCGTGTAAAATGGCTAATGTTGGTGAAATCAAGATAAAATTGATGTTTTAAGCATGCAAAATCATACAAAACACCGTTTTTAAGTATACAAACTGTCATATTCATGTATATGTCGTGTGTAATGGCTTATGTTTGCAAAATCAAGATAAAATATCTGTTTTCAGCTTGCAAAAACATACAAAATGCTGTTTTCAAGTATTTAAACTCTCATATTCATGTTTCTGTCATGTATAATGGCTAATGTTGGTGAAATCAAGATAAAATTGCTGTTTTAAGCGTGCAAAAGCATACAAAACACCGTTTTTAAGTATACAAACTGTCATATTCATGTATATGTCGTGTGTAATGGCTTATGTTTGCAAAATCAAGATAAAATTGCTGTTTTCAGCTTGCAAAAACATACAAATTGCTGTTTTCAAGTATTTAAACAGTCGTATTCATGTTTCTGTTGTGTATAATGGCTAATGTTGGTCAAATCAAGATAAAATTGCTGTTTTAAGCATGCAAAAGCATACAAAACACGGTTTTTAAGTATACAAACTGTCATATTCATGTATATGTCGTCTGTAATGGCTTATGTTTGCAAAATCAAGATAAAATAGCTGTTTTCAGCTTGCAAAAACATACAAAATGCTGTTTTCAAGTATTTAAACTGTCATATTCATGTTTCTGTCGTGTATAATAGCTCATGTTGGTGAAATCAAGATAAAATTGCTGTTTTAAGAATGCAAAAGCATACAAAACACCGTTTTTAAGTATACAAACTGTCATATTCATGTATATGTCGTGTGTAATGGCTTATGTTTGCAAAATCAAGATAAAATAGCTGTTTTCAGCTTCCAAAAACATACAAAATGCTGTTTTCAAGTATTTAAACTGTCATATTCATGTTTCTGTCGTGTATAATGGCTAATGTTGGTGAAATCAAGATAAAATTGCTGTTTTAAGCGTGCAAAAGCATACAAAACACCGTTTTTAAGTATACAAACTGTCATATTCATGTATATGTCTTGTGTAATGGTTTATGTTTGCAAAATCAAGATAAAATAGCTGTTTTCAGCTTGCAAAAACATACAAAATGCTGTTTTCAAGTATTTAAACTGTCATATTCATGTTTCTGTCGTGTATAATGGCTAATGTTGGTGAAATCAAGATAAAATTGCTGTTTTAAGCATGCAAAAGCATACAAAACACCGTTTTTAAGTATACAAACTGTCTGTGTATATATGTTTCAACACGAGTAGACACGTTTTTGTTGCTCCGTATATTTTTTCATTTTTTTTGTGGAAATTTGTGTATTTTCTTGGAAAATGACCCGTGGTAGAACGGCTAGTGCTCTGGACAACGAGACATCCAAGTTATTCGAGGATGATGCCTTTATAAATAAGTTGGCTGACAAATTATTTGCTCGTCTTGACCAAAGGTTTGAGGAGCAAAAAATTTACTATGAAAAAATCATCCATGAACTTACACTCAAAAATCAACACCTGGAAGAGGAGGTCGACAAACTGGAGCAGTATTCAAGGAGGAATTGTGTCCGTGTCTTCGGTAATCCTGAAGAACCTTCCGAGGATCCAGAATCTAAGGTGCGTGACATTGCCAAATCCAAATTGGGTATTAGTGTTCCCCCAGAATATATTGACAGATGTCATCGTGTCGGCAAACCCTCCTTGAAAAGTGCGAGTGTTCGTAGTGATGTGCGCCCTCGACCACGTGGTATTATTATTAAATTCACGTCTTGCAAATCACATCAATTATTCCTAAAAAATAGAAACAAGCTCAAAGGTACTGGCATCGTTATAACGGAAGATCTTACCAGGCTTCGGCACAATATATATAAAGCTGCTTGTAAAAAATTTGGAAATAAAAATGTTTGGACTTTTGATGGTAACATCTTCCTAAAATGTGATAATGGAAACGTTAAGAAACTATCACTGGCTTCTGATATTGATGAACTGTGAATTTCCTGTTAATTTTGTTGTTGCACAAACTCATTTTCAATATTTTCTGGAGCAACATTTTGCACTGTTTACTGTATTTGACAGATTCTGTTTTCTCTCTGTGAGACTTATTCGTTTATATTTCTTTGTTAATTACTATACTTGCTTTGGATTGTCTGAAGTTGTCCGTCCGATCTCGCATAGTATAGTTTGTTTAAAATATTAGCGTATCTTTGTATATAGCTTATTCAATTATCGACATACGTTATTAATATTTTTTTTTTGTATTTACTTTGTTTTTGTTTACGTATATATATTATTTTATTCATACGTTTGTATCATACTCATGGATATTTATTATCAGAATGTAAGAGGATTGAACACTAAACTAGTTGATATATATATATATATATATATATATACTAATTCATTTTTAATAAATAATGATATTATAGCTCTTACTGAAACTTGGTTAACTGATTCTGTATATAACAATGAAGTACTAGATTCCAATAAATATGTGATCTACAGGCAGGACCGCGACAATGCCAGATTAGGTAAAGCCCGTGGTGGTGGTGTATTGTGTGCAGTTAGCACTAAATATAAATCGTCAGTTGTTAAATTTAATCTCAATCCAAATTCTTCTGCAGATATTATATGTGTACGTGTAAAGGTGAATTTTGGTAGAGATCTGATTGTTGTTGTAATATATTCCCCACCTGCTGCCTCTCTGGAGCAGCATAATATGATATATGAATCTCTTGAATCATTTCAGTCTTTAATGCAATGTGATTTTATTATTCTGGGCGATATGAATTTAAATAAACTGATAGATCATTATAATATCGGTTTTAATAATAATTACATTGCCAGATTTGAAAATTTTTGTAATTTTATTTACGCTACTCAATGTAATAATATTCTCAACAGTGATTTTCGTCTTCTTGATGTTGTTTTATCTAACATCAATTGTTGTGTTACTCGTCATTCTTGTCCATTAGTTCCTGAGGATAAATATCATCCCACATTATCTGTTTCTGTTAATGTAAATCCCTGTCACAATCATAATAATACGGTTAATAATGATTTCACTTACAATTTCCGTTTTTCTGATTTTGAACTCATGTACTCGCTTTTACAAAATGTAGACTGGGACATTTTACTTGCATATGATGATGTTGATTCTGCACTCAGTAAATTTTATGAGATTTTAGACAGTATATTTCAAAAATGTGTACCACTCTCACGTAGGAAAAAGTCAACTTATCCGCCTTGGTTTACTAAGCAAATAATCTCAGATATTAAACTTAAAAATAAATATAGAAAACTATATAAACGTTTCAATACTGATACGTATTATACAACATTTAAAACTTTTGTTGTTATAATATAAACGTGGCCCGAGGCCGTTCTGACCTCTGGGGGTATATGTATAACAACACAAACCAAACTTGGACCCGGGAGTGTGTTCCCGAGCGAGGTTTGGGCTCCGGCCAGCTAAACAGTGGAGACGGGGTGGTTCGTCGTTGCTGAAATAAGGGTAGTAGATAGAGCGCCAGTCACTCATACACAGAGCCAAACGGCTGAGAGACAAGCCCTCAGGAACGTGAATGCGGATACGGGGGAGGAGGCAACAACAACAATAGTTTAAACTTAAAGTATGTATGCACTCTATATTGAAGCGAAAGGTGTTACAAGCAATTGAGGGCGTAACGGCGAGCACGGCGACAGTCTCGCGCGAGTTGTACTGTGGCTGAAGGCCGATGGTACTTAAGCCTGAGGGGCGGTACGTCGCGAAAGGGGCAGGAGTCGTTGAGAGGGGTGCGTCGAAATATGAAAGCGCAACAACACGGACCGCAGTTGATCGATCAATTACGTCGAGGCGCACGGAACAAATAGTAAATACGCTCATAGGCTCGCAAGACGAGCTCTTGATCCCTTTTCGTGGACGCAATAACAATAAACCCAATGTAACGCTGCAGTGGCCTCGCGGGAGCCAGCCTATATCTCTCACGTTACCCAGGTATAATTCAAAATGTACATACAATAAATATTGGTTCACAGAAGGTGAAAACAAAACCAAATCAGTAATAATAATATTTACAAAATACGTAATGAATTTAATTGTAAAGAAAATAATAATGATCGTGTCGCTTATCTGGTGCAGCAGCGGAGGAGCAGCAGGAACCAGGTGGTGCGGCAGGGTGGCGACTGTCGGCTCGTAACTCGGAATGCCAGCAATAAGATACTCTCCAACGCAGTGACCAGGGACAGGACCACACGTAGACGGACGAAGACGATGACGGCGATGATGACGATAGTGTGTGTGAGATCTCGTAATGAGTTGTGCGGTACGGTAATCCGGTAGACCTCACACCAACGATACCAACGGTAGATCCAGGTAGGATCGACGATAAACGGGAGCGATAAATAAAATAAATATCGCAAGGAAAAACAGAATCGTAAAAAAATAAAATAAAATAAAAAGCCTAAAAGAGAAAACATTATCAGCACATGGTCAACTACCAAATCCAAGATGGCTACTATGATGTATTACGCTTTAATATATTTGTAATGACTCAGAATCGCAATAAAATGAATAAAACAATACTAATATCATATCTGTATTTAATTATTTACCTTAGTTGTAGTGCGGCTTAAAGTATAAAAGTTTAGAAGGTTATTAAATCCAGGAAACTCCTGTGAGAATATCCAATTCTCTCAACACGACTTAATGTGTCTCAAATCCCCAAGGGGTGCTTAAAGCCCAGTGTACGATACTTAAAAAAAAACCAAATACTGTCTTCAGCAAATGCACAATAGGTCTAGTACCTTCTACGTTACTTTTCACAAGAGAGCAAACTCAAAAGTGCAGATTGCAACTGCCTTCATTGGTTCAATTACTGATCTGAGTCATCACTCCGGAATGAATTAAAATGAAAGAAAATGGTAGGGTAGTGTCCCACATTGCTGGTATGTTGTCCCGGTAGCCTACGTGACGGGATAATAATGTTACGCTTGTATACAGGCTCGCGCGCATGCGCTCGACAACATATTGTCGCCCGAGAACTGTCAAACAGGTGGCGAGTAACGGAACGTCAAAAGTAAACAGCATGAATTATGAATGAATAATGAAAGGGAATCTGGACGGGGTAAGTAATAAAATGGGGCACTAACATGACTATCTTTAAATTGCAGGGATACCGAAATTGAATTATTAAGATGAGGATTGCAAAAGTTAATAACAACAAGTTGTTGATACGATTCAGAGGTTAACTAATTTGTAGGCAGGTACGTAATGTTGCAAATATATAAAATGTTTATAAATACTAACTGGATTGTAGTGATAGCGCGAATAATGAATGATTACGGCACGAAGGAATGAAGGATACGAGAGCACGAAAGTAATGGAATGACAACAGTGACGCAGGACGAAATTGACACGTAACACTGTAAGATCAAAAATTAAAAGTGACATAAAAGTTGCATATAAAAATTATATTGCAAATACTGAGAACTGTATAGCTAGTGATCCTAAGCAATTCTGGTCTTACATTAACAAAACAAAAAAGGTTTCTCGTATACCTGGTGATATGTTTTGGGAAAATATCCAATACCATGATACTCCTTCCATTGTACAAGGATTTGCTGATTATTTTGCTAGTGTCTACACTACTGATAAATGCACTGATTTCTCAAAGATTTTCTGTGCATCTTCTACTTCTTCTTCTTTTGTTTCAGTCAGTAGTATTTCTGAAGAGGACATCATATATGCAATTAATAAGTTAAAGATTTCTTGTAATCCAGGTCCTGATAATTTTCCAGCCTACATTTTGAAAGGATGTCGTGATTTGTTCATAAAACCGTTACACATTTTATTCAATATGTCCCTAGCACAAAATACATTTCCTACTGCTCTAAAAAAATCCTCAATATGTCCGATTTTCAAATCTGGTGATGAGCATAATGTTGCAAACTATCGACCCATCTCTATTCTTTCAAACATTGCGAAATGCTTTGAAAAAATTGTGTATAGACACATCTATTTTAGCGCTAGTAAGGCAATAATTCCAAACCAACATGGATTTGTACAAGGAAGATCTACTTCAACCAACCTATCTAATTTCACAGAATTTACCATTAATGCTCTTAATAAAAACACTCAAGTTGATGTCGTCTATACTGATTTTGCCAAGGCTTTCGATACAGTCAATCATGATGTATTATTATACAAATTACAGCATCAATTTGAGTTTTCTCCTGACTTAATTCAATTTATACGATCATATATTTGTAATCGTACGCAATATGTCAATTATAATAATTTCAAATCTGACTATTTTATACCTTTTTTTGGAGTGCCGCAGGGATCTAACTTAGGTCCTTTGCTTTTCAACTTATTTATTAATGATATTACTTACAGTTTACATTCGTCTCATGCATTGTTATATGCCGATGATTTAAAACTATTTAAGGTCATCAACTCAGATTATGATTATTTTGAACTTCAATCAGACATTAATAATCTGTTAGTTTGGTCTTCATCCTCACTTTTGACGTTCAATACTAAGAAATGTAAAGTTATGACATATTCGATGAAGCATAGTCCGCATTATTACTCTTACTGGATGGGAAATACGTTGCTAGAAAGAGTTACAATATATAAGGATTTAGGCATTCTCTTTGATCCTAAGTTATTCTTTGGGCCACATGTCGAATACATTGTTAAAAGCTCATTCAAAAATCTTGGATTTTTAATTAGAAATACACAACTTTTTCATAATGTCTCTACTCTTAAATCCTTGTATTACTCTTTAGTTCGTTCTAAGCTCGAATACTGTACTGTAGTGTGGAATCCAATCTACAACAATCATAATATCGAAATTGAATGGATACAGAGGAAGTTTGTAAGATACTGTGCAATAAAATTCTCTCATTCATTCAATTCCTTAACGTATAGCTACTCATCAACTTTGCATGACTTAAATATGCTTACCCTCGAAAGTAGGCGTATTATCCATTCAATTCTTTATTTACATAAGCTACTATGTAACAAAATAGACGATGTATCGAGCCTAGATCGAATTAATATTAATGTTCCACGTCTTTCCTCCAGATCTAAATGCACGTTTCTTATATCAACTGTGAGAACTAATTATGAATTACGTGCTCCCATTAGAAGGCTATGCTTCATCTTTAATCATATCGAATGTCATCTGGATCTTGATTTATTTTGTGATTCCTATGTAAATATAAAAAATGTCCTGTTCAATTATTTCTTTAGTTTGTAAAATACTCTTTTTATCATATGCTTTATACCTACTACATATTTCTACTTGTGTTTGTTGTATTCATTGTTTGTATTCATGACTTCTCCAACCCTCTGTAATTGGGATATTTACTTATCCTGTTGAGTGGTTGTTAAATAAATAAATAAATAAATATTCATGTATATGTCGTGTGTAATGGCTTATGTTTGCAAAATCAAGATAAAATAGCTGTTTTCAGCTTGCAAAAACATACAAAATGCTGTTTTCAACTATTTAAACTGTCATATTCATGTTTCTGTCGTGTAAAATGGCTAATGTTGGTGAAATCAAGATAAAATTACTGTTTTAAGCATGCAAAATCATACAAAACACCGTTTTTAAGTATACAAACTGTCATATTCATGTATATGTCGTGTGTAATGGCTTATGTTTGCAAAATCAAGATAAAATATCTGTTTTCAGCTTGCAAAAACATACAAAATGCTGTTTTCAAGTATTTAAACTCTCATATTCATGTTTCTGTCATGTATAATGGCTAATGTTGGTGAAATCAAGATAAAATTGCTGTTTTAAGCATGCAAAAGCATAAAAAACACTGTTTTTAAGTATACAAATTGTCATATTCATGTATATGTCGTGTGTAATGGTTTATGTTTGCAAAATCAAGATAAAATAGCTGTTTTCAGATTGCAAAAACATACAAAATGCTGTTTTCAAGTATTTAAACTGTCATATTCATGTTTCTGTCGTGTATAATGGCTAATGTTGGTGAAATCAAGATAAAATTGCTGTTTTAAGCATGCAAAAGCATACAAAACACCGTTTTTAAGTATACAAACTGTCATATTCATGTATGTGTCGTGTGTAATGGCTTATGTTTGCAAAATCAAGATAAAATAGCTGTTTTCAGCTTCCAAAAACATACAAAATGCTGTTTTCAATTATTTAAACTGTCATATTCATGTTTCTGTCGTGTATAATGGCTAATGTTGGTTAAATCAAGATAAAATTGCTATTTTAAGCATGCAAAAGCATACAAAACACCGTTTTTAAGTATACAAACTGCTATATTCATGTATATGTCGTGTGTAATGGCTTATGTTTGCAAAATCAAGATAAAATAGCTGTTTTCAGCTTGCAAAAACATACAAAATGCTGTTTTCAAGTATTTAAACTGTCATATTCATGTTTCTGTCGTGTATAATGGCTAATGTTGGTGAAATCAAGATAAAATTGCACTTTTAAGCATACAAAACACCGTTTTTAAGTATACAAACTGTCATATTCATGTATATGTCGTGTGTAATGGCTTATGATTGCAAAATCAAGATAAAATTGCTGTTTTCAGCTTGCAAAAACATACAAAATGCTGTTTTCAAGTATTTAAACTCTCATATTCATGTTTCTGTCATGTATAATGGCTAATGTTGGTGAAATCAAGATAAAATTTCTGTTTTAAGCATACAAAAGCATACAAAACACCGTTTTTAAGTATACAAACTGTCATATTCATGCATATGTCGTGTGTAATGGCTTATGTTTGCAAAATCAAGATAAAATAACTGTTTTCAGCTTGCAAAAACATACAAAATGCTGTTTTCAAGTATATAAACTGTCATATTCATGTTTCTGTCGTGTATAATAGCTAATGTTGGTGAAATCAAGATAAAATTGCTGTTTTAAGCATGCAAAAGCATACAAAACACCGTTTTCAAGTATACAAACTGTCATATTCATGTATATGTCATGTGTAATGGCTTATGTATGCAAAATCAAGATAAATTAGCTGTTTTCAGCTTGCAAAAACATACAAAATACTGTTTTCAAGTATTTAAACTGTCATATTCATGTTTCTGTCGTGTATAATGGCTAATGTTGGTGAAATCAAGATAAAATTGCTGTTTTAAGCATGCAAAAGCATACAAAACACCGTTTTTAACTAAACAAACTGTCATATTCATGTATATGTCGTTTGTAATGGCTTATGTTTGCAAAATCAAGATAAAATAGCTGTTTTCAGCGTGCAAAAACATACAAAATGTTGTTTTCAAGTATTTTAACTGTCATATTCATGTTTCTGTCGTGTATAATGCCTAATGTTGGTGAAATCATAATAATATTGCTGTTTTAAGCATGCAAAAGCATACAAAGCACGGTTTTTAAGTATACAAACTGTCATATTCATGTATATGTCGTGTGTAATGGCTTATGTTTGCAAAATCAAGATAAAATAGCTGTTTTCAGCTTGCAAAAACATACAAAATGTTGTTTTCAAGTATTTAAACTGTCATATTCATGTTTCTGTCGTGTATAATGGCTAATGTTGGTGAAATCAAGATAAAATTGCTGTTTTAAGCACACAAAACACCGTTTTTAAGTACACAAACTGTCATATCCATGTATATGTCGTGTATAATGGCTTATGTTTGCAAAATCAAGATAAAATAGCTGTTTTCAGCTTGCAAAAACATACAAAATGCTGTTTTCAAGTATTTAAACTGTCATATTCATGTTTCTGTCGTGTATAATGGCTAATGTTGGTGAAATCAAGATAAAATTTCTGTTTAAAGTATGCAAAAGCATACAAAACACCGTTTTCAAGTATACAAACTGTCATATTCATGTATATGTCATGTGTAATGGCTTATGTATGCAAAATCAAGATAAATTAGCTGTTTTCAGCTTGCAAAAACATACAAAATACTGTTTTCAAGTATTTAAACTGTCATATTCATGTTTCTGTCGTGTATAATGGCTAATGTTGGTGAAATCAAGATAAAATTGCTGTTTTAAGCATGCAAAAGCATACAAAACACCGTTTTTAACTAAACAAACTGTCATATTCAAGTATATGTCGTGTGTAATGGCTTATGTTTGCAAAATCAAGATAAAAATAGCTGTTTTCAGCTTGCAAAAACATACAAAATGTTGTTTTCAAGTATTTAAACTGTCATATTCATGTTTCTGTCGTGTATAATGGCTAATGTTGGTGAAATCATAATAAAATTGCTGTTTTAAGCATGCAAAAGCATACAAAGCACGGTTTTTAAGTATACAAACTGTCATATTCATGTATATGTCGTGTGTAATGGCTTATGTTTGCAAAATCAAGATAATATAGCTGTTTTCAGCTTGCAAAAACATACAAAATGCTGTTTTCAAGTACTAAAACTGTCATATTCATGCTTCTGTCGTGTATAATGGCTAATGTTGGTGAAATCAAGATAAAATTGCTGTTTTAAGCATGCAAAAGCATACAAAACACCGTTTTTAAGTTACAAACAGTCATATTCATGTTTCTGTCGTGTATAATGGCTAATGTTGGTGAAATCAAGATAAAATTGCTGTTTTAAGCATGCAAAAGCATACAAAACACCGTTTTTAACTAAACAAACTGTCATATTAATGTATATGTCGTGTGTAATGGCTTATGTTTGCAAAATCAAGATAAAAATAGCTGTTTTCAGCTTGCAAAAACATACAAAATGTTGTTTTCAAGTATTTAAACTGTCATATTCATGTTTCTGTCGTGTATAATGGCTAATGTTGGTGAAATCATAATAAAATTGCTGTTTTAAGCATGCAAAAGCATACAAAGCACGGTTTTTAAGTATACAAACTGTCATATTCATGTATATGTCGTGAGTAATGGCTTATGTTTGCAAAATCAAGATAAAATAGCTGTTTTCAGCTTGCAAAAACATGCAAAATGCTGTTTTCAAGTATTTAAACTGTCATATTCATGTTTCTGTCGTGTATAATGGCTAATGTAGGTGAAATCAAGATAAAATTGCTGTTTTAAGAATGCAAAAGCATACAAAACACCGTTTTTAAGTTACAAACTGTCATATTCATGTTTCTGTCGTATATACAGGCTAATGTTGGTGAAATCAAGATAAAATTGCTGTTTTAAGCATGCAAAATCATACAAAACACCGTTTTTAAGTATACAAACAGTCATATTCATGAATATGTCGTGTGTAATCAATATAAAATATCTGTTTTCAGCTTGCAAAAACATACAAAATGCTGTTTTCAAGTATTTAAACTCTCATATTTATGTTTCTGTCATGTATAATGGCTAATGTTGGTGAAATCAAGATAAAATTGCTGTTTAAAGCGTGCAAAAGCATACAAAACACCGTTTTTAAGTATACAAATTGTCATATTCATGTATATGTCGTGTGTAATGGTTTATGTTTGCAAAATGAAGATAAAATAGCTGTTTTCAGCTTGCAAAAACATACAAAATGCTGTTTTCAACTATTTAAACTGTCATATTCATGTTTCTGTCGTGTAAAATGGCTAATGTTGGTGAAATCAAGATAAAATTGCTGTTTTAAGCATGCAAAATCATACAAAACACCGTTTTTAAGTATACAAACTGTCATATTCATGTATATGTCGTGTGTAATAGCTTATGTTTGCAAAATCAAGATAAAATAGCTGTTTTCAGCTTGCAAAAACATACAAAATGCTGTTTTCAAGTATTTAAACTGTCATATTCATGTTTCTGTCGTGTATAATGGCTAATGTTGGTGAAATCAAGATAAAATTGCACTTTTAAGCATACAAAACACCGTTTTTAAGTATACAAACTGTCATATTCATGTATATGTCGTGTGTAATGGCTTATGTTTGCAAAATCAAGATAAAATTGCTGTTTTCAGCTTGCAAAAACATACAAAATGCTGTTTTCAACTATTTAAACTGTCATATTCATGTTTCTGTCGTGTAAAATGGCTAATGTTGGTGAAATCAAGATAAAATTTCTGTTTTAAGCATACAAAAGCATACAAAACACCGTTTTTAAGTATACAAACTGTCATATTCATGCATATGTCGTGTGTAATGGCTTATGTTTGCAAAATCAAGATAAAATAACTGTTTTCAGCTTGCAAAAACATACAAAATGCTGTTTTCAAGTATATAAACTGTCATATTCATGTTTCTGTCGTGTATAATAGCTAATGTTGGTGAAATCAAGATAAAATTGCTGTTTTAAGCATGCAAAAGCATACAAAACACCGTTTTCAAGTATACAAACTGTCATATTCATGTATATGTCATGTGTAGGCTTATGTATGCAAAATCAAGATAAATTAGCTGTTTTTCAGCTTGCAAAAACATACAAAATACTGTTTTCAAGTATTTAAACTGTCATATTCATGTTCTGTCGTGTATAATGGCTAATGTTGGTGAAATCAAGATAAAATTGCTGTTTTAAGCATGCAAAAGCATACAAAACACCGTTTTTAACTAAACAAACTGTCATATTCATGTGATATGTCGTTTGTAATGGCTTATGTTTGCAAAATCAAGATAAAATAGCTGTTTTCAGCGTGCAAAAACATACAAAATGTTGTTTTCAAGTATTTTAACTGTCATATTCATGTTTCTGTCGTGTATAATGCCTAATGTTGGTGAAATCATAATAATATTGCTGTTTTAAGCATGCAAAAGCATACAAAGCACGGTTTTTAAGTATAGCAAACTGTCATATTCATGTATATGTCGTTGTGTAATGGCTTATGTTTGCAAAATCAAGATAAAATAGCTGTTTATCAGCTTGCAAAAACATACAAAATGTTGTTTTCAAGTATTTAAACTGTCATATTCTATGTTTCTGTCGTGTATAATGGCTAATGTTGGTGAAATCAAGATAAAATTGCTGTTTTAAGCACACAAAAACACCGTTTTTAAGTACACAAACTGTCATATCCATGTATATGTCGTGTATAATGGCTTATTGTTTGCAAAATCAAGATAAAATAGCTGTTTTCAGCTTGCAAAAACATACAAAATGCTGTTTTCAAGTATTTAAACTGTCATATTCATGTTTCTGTCGTGTATAATGGCTAATGTTGGTGAAATCAAGATAAAGATTTCTGTTTAAAGTATGCAAAAGCATACAAAACACCGTTTTCAAGTATACAAACTGTCATATTCATGTATATGTCATGTGTAATGGCTTATGTATGCAAAATCAAGATAAATTAGCTGTTTTCAGCTGGCAAAAACATACAAAATACTGTTTTCAAGTATTTAAACTGTCATATTCATGTTTCTGTCGTGTATAATGGCTAATGTTGGTGAAATCAAGATAAAATTGCTTTTTAAGCATGCAAAAGCATACAAAACACCGTTTTTTAACTAAACAAACTGTCATATTCATGTATATGTCGTGTGTAATGGCTTATGTTTTGGCAAAATCAAGATAAAAATAGCTGTTTTCAGCTTGCAAAAACATACAAAATGTTGTTTTCAAGTATTTAAACTGTCATATTCATGTTTCTGTCGTGTATAATGGCTAATGTTGGTGAAATCATAATAAAATTGCTGTGTTTAAGCATGCAAAAGCATACAAAGCACGGTTTTTAAGTATACAAACTGGTCATATTCATGTATATGTCGTGTGTAATGGCTTTATGTTTTGCAAAATCAAGATAATATAGCTGTTTTCAGCTTGCAAAAACATACAAAATGCTGTTTTCAAGTACTAAAACTGTCAATATTCATGCTTCTGTCGTGTATAATGGCTAATGTTGGTGAAATCAAGATAAAATTGCTGTTTTTAAGCATGCAAAAGCATACAAAACACAGTTTTTAAGTTACAAACAGTCATATTCATGTTTCTGTCGTGTATAATGGCTAATGTTGGTGAAATCAAGATAAAATTGCTGTTTTAAGCATGCAAAAGCATACAAAACACCGTTTTTAACTAAACAAACTGTCATATTAATGTATATGTCGTGTGTAATGGCTTATGTTTGCAAAATCAAGATAAAAATAGCTGTTTTCAGCTTGCAAAAACATACAAAAATGTTGTTTTTCAAGTATTTAAACTGTCATATTCATGTTTCTGTCGTGTGTATAATGGCTAATGTTGGTGAAATCATAATAAAATTTGCTGTTTTAAGCATGCAAAAGCATACAAAGCACGGTTTTTTAAGTATACAAACTGTCATATTCATGTATATGTCGTGAGTAATGGCTTATGTTTGCAAAATCAAGATAAAATAGCTGTTTTCAGCTTGCAAAAACATGCAAAATGCTGTTTTCAAGTATTTAAACTGTCATATTCATGTTTCTGTCGTGTATAATGGCTAATGTAGGTGAAATCAAGATAAAATTGCTGTTTTAAGCATGCAAAAGCATACAAAACACCGTTTTTAAGTTACAAACTGTCATATTCATGTTTCTGTCGTGTATACAGGCTAATGTTGGTGAAATCAAGATAAAATTGCTGTTTTAAGCATGCAAAATCATACAAAACACCGTTTTTAAGTATACAAACAGTCATATTCATGAATATGTCGTGTGTAATCAATATAAAATATCTGTTTTCAGCTTGCAAAAACATACAAAATGCTGTTTTCAAGTATTTAAACTCTCATATTTATGTTTCTGTCATGTATAATGGCTAATGTTGGTGAAATCAAGATAAAATTGCTGTTTTAAGCGTGCAAAAGCATACAAAACACCGTTTTTAAGTATACAAATTGTCATATTCATGTATATGTCGTGTGTAATGGTTTATGTTTGCAAAATGAAGATAAAATAGCTGTTTTCAGCTTGCAAAAACATACAAAATGCTGTTTTCAACTATTTAAACTGTCATATTCATGTTTCTGTCGTGTAAAATGGCTAATGTTGGTGAAATCAAGATAAAATTGCTGTTTTAAGCATGCAAAATCATACAAAACACCGTTTTTAAGTATACAAACTGTCATATTCATGTATATGTCGTGTGTAATAGCTTATGTTTGCAAAATCAAGATAAAATAGCTGTTTTCAGCTTGCAAAAACATACAAAATGCTGTTTTCAAGTATTTAAACTGTCATATTCATGTTTCTGTCGTGTATAATGGCTAATGTTGGTGAAATCAAGATAAAATTGCACTTTTAAGCATACAAAACACCGTTTTTAAGTATACAAACTGTCATATTCATGTATATGTCGTGTGTAATGGCTTATGTTTGCAAAATCAAGATAAAATTGCTGTTTTCAGCTTGCAAAAACATACAAAATGCTGTTTTCAACTATTTAAACTGTCATATTCATGTTTCTGTCGTGTAAAATGGCTAATGTTGGTGAAATCAAGATAAAATTTCTGTTTTAAGCATACAAAAGCATACAAAACACCGTTTTTAAGTATACAAACTGTCATATTCATGCATATGTCGTGTGTAATGGCTTATGTTTGCAAAATCAAGATAAAATAACTGTTTTCAGCTTGCAAAAACATACAAAATGCTGTTTTCAAGTATATAAACTGTCATATTCATGTTTCTGTCGTGTATAATAGCTAATGTTGGTGAAATCAAGATAAAATTGCTGTTTTAAGCATGCAAAAGCATACAAAACACCGTTTTCAAGTATACAAACTGTCATATTCATGTATATGTCATGTGTAATGGCTTATGTATGCAAAATCAAGATAAATTAGCTGTTTTCAGCTTGCAAAAACATACAAAATACTGTTTTCAAGTATTTAAACTGTCATATTCATGTTTCTGTCGTGTATAATGGCTAATGTTGGTGAAATCAAGATAAAATTGCTGTTTTAAGCATGCAAAAGCATACAAAACACCGTTTTTAACTAAACAAACTGTCATATTCATGTATATGTCGTTTGTAATGGCTTATGTTTGCAAAATCAAGATAAAATAGCTGTTTTCAGCGTGCAAAAACATACAAAATGTTGTTTTCAAGTATTTTAACTGTCATATTCATGTTTCTGTCGTGTATAATGGCTAATGTTGGTGAAATCATAATAATATTGCTGTTTTAAGCATGCAAAAGCATACAAAGCACGGTTTTTAAGTATACAAACTGTCATATTCATGTATATGTCGTGTGTAATGGCTTATGTTTGCAAAATCAAGATAAAATAGCTGTTTTCAGCTTGCAAAAACATACAAAATGTTGTTTTCAAGTATTTAAACTGTCATATTCATGTTTCTGTCGTGTATAATGGCTAATGTTGGTGAAATCAAGATAAAATTGCTGTTTTAAGCACACAAAACACCGTTTTTAAGTACACAAACTGTCATATCCATGTATATGTCGTGTATAATGGCTTATGTTTGCAAAATCAAGATAAAATAGCTGTTTTCAGCTTGCAAAAACATACAAAATGCTGTTTTCAAGTATTTAAACTGTCATATTCATGTTTCTGTCGTGTATAATGGCTAATGTTGGTGAAATCAAGATAAAATTTCTGTTTAAAGTATGCAAAAGCATACAAAACACCGTTTTCAAGTATACAAACTGTCATATTCATGTATATGTCATGTGTAATGGCTTATGTATGCAAAATCAAGATAAATTAGCTGTTTTCAGCTTGCAAAAACATACAAAATACTGTTTTCAAGTATTTAAACTGTCATATTCATGTTTCTGTCGTGTATAATGGCTAATGTTGGTGAAATCAAGATAAAATTGCTGTTTTAAGCATACAAAAGCATACAAAACACCGTTTTTAACTAAACAAACTGTCATATTCATGTATATGTCGTGTGTAATGGCTTATGTTTGCAAAATCAAGATAAAAATAGCTGTTTTCAGCTTGCAAAAACATACAAAATGTTGTTTTCAAGTATTTAAACTGTCATATTCATGTTTCTGTCGTGTATAATGGCTAATGTTGGTGAAATCATAATAAAATTGCTGTTTTAAGCATGCAAAAGCATACAAAGCACGGTTTTTAAGTATACAAACTGTCATATTCATGTATATGTCGTGTGTAATGGCTTATGTTTGCAAAATCAAGATAATATAGCTGTTTTCAGCTTGCAAAAACATACAAAATGCTGTTTTCAAGTATTAAAACTGTCATATTCATGCTTCTGTCGTGTATAATGGCTAATGTTGGTGAAATCAAGATAAAATTGCTGTTTTAAGCATGCAAAAGCATACAAAACACCGTTTTTAAGTTACAAACAGTCATATTCATGTTTCTGTCGTGTATAATGGCTAATGTTGGTGAAATCAAGATAAAATTGCTGTTTTAAGCATGCAAAAGCATACAAAACACCGTTTTTAACTAAACAAACTGTCATATTAATGTATATGTCGTGTGTAATGGCTTATGTTTGCAAAATCAAGATAAAAATAGCTGTTTTCAGCTTGCAAAAACATACAAAATGTTGTTTTCAAGTATTTAAACTGTCATATTCATGTTTCTGTCGTGTATAATGGCTAATGTTGGTGAAATCATAATAAAATTGCTGTTTTAAGCATGCAAAAGCATACAAAGCACGGTTTTTAAGTATACAAACTGTCATATTCATGTATATGTCGTGAGTAATGGCTTATGTTTGCAAAATCAAGATAAAATAGCTGTTTTCAGCTTGCAAAAACATGCAAAATGCTGTTTTCAAGTATTTAAACTGTCATATTCATGTTTCTGTCGTGTATAATGGCTAATGTAGGTGAAATCAAGATAAAATTGCTGTTTTAAGCATGCAAAAGCATACAAAACACCGTTTTTAAGTTACAAACTGTCATATTCATGTTTCTGTCGTGTATACAGGCTAATGTTGGTGAAATCAAGATAAAATTGCTGTTTTAAGCATGCAAAATCATACAAAACACCGTTTTTAAGTATACAAACAGTCATATTCATGAATATGTCGTGTGTAATCAATATAAAATATCTGTTTTCAGCTTGCAAAAACATACAAAATGCTGTTTTCAAGTATTTAAACTCTCATATTTATGTTTCTGTCATGTATAATGGCTAATGTTGGTGAAATCAAGATAAAATTGCTGTTTTAAGCGTGCAAAAGCATACAAAACACCGTTTTTAAGTATACAAATTGTCATATTCATGTATATGTCGTGTGTAATGGCTTATGTTTGCAAAATCAAGATAAAATAGCTGTTTTCAGCTTGCAAAAACATACAAAATGCTGTTTTCAAGTATTTAAACTGTCATATTCATGTTTCTGTCGTGTATAATGGCTAATGTTGGTGAAATCAAGATAAAATTGCACTTTTAAGCATACAAAACACCGTTTTTAAGTATACAAACTGTCATATTCATGTATATGTCGTGTGTAATGGCTTATGTTTGCAAAATCAAGATAAAATTGCTGTTTTCAGCTTGCAAAAACATACAAAATGCTGTTTTCAACTATTTAAACTGTCATATTCATGTTTCTGTCGTGTAAAATTGCTAATGTTGGTGAAATCAAGATAAAATTTCTGTTTTAAGCATACAAAAGCATACAAAACACCGTTTTTAAGTATACAAACTGTCATATTCATGCATATGTCGTGTGTAATGGCTTATGTTTGCAAAATCAAAATAAAATAGCTGTTTTCAGCTTGCAAAAACATACAAAATGCTGTTTTCAAGTATTTAAACTCTCATATTCATGTTTCTGTCATGTATAATGGCTAATGTTGGTGAAATCAAGATAAAATTGCTGTTTTAAGCGTGCAAAAGCATACAAAACACCGTTTTTAAGTATACAAAATGTCATATTCATGTATATGTCGTGTGTAATGGCTTATGTTTGCAAAATCAAGATAAAAAAGCTGTTTTCAGCTGGCAAAAACATACAAAATGCTGTTTTAAAGTATTTAAACTGTCATATTCATGTTTCTGTCGTGTATAATGGCTAATGTTGGTGAAATCAAGATAAAATTGCTGTTTTAAGCATGCAAAAGCATACAAAACACGGTTTTTAAGTATACAAACTGTCATATTCATATATATGTCGTGTGTAATGGCTTATGTTTGCAAAATCAAGATAAAATAGCTGTTTTCAGCTTGCAAAAACATACAAAATGCTGTTTTCAAGTATATAAACTGTCATATTCATGTTTCTGTCGTGTATAATAGCTAATGTTGGTGAAATCAAGATAAAATTGCTGTTTTAAGCATGCAAAAGCATACAAAACACCGTTTTCAAGTATACAAACTGTCATATTCATGTATATGTCATGTGTATTGGCTTATGTATGCAAAATCAAGATAAATTAGCTGTTTTCAGCTTGCAAATACATACAAAATACTGTTTTCAAGTATTTAAACTGTCATATTCATGTTTCTGTCGTGTATAATGGCTAATGTTGGTGAAATCAAGATAAAATTGCTGTTTTAAGCATGCAAAAGCATACAAAACACCGTTTTTAACTAAACAAACTGTCATATTAATGTATATGTCGTGTGTAATGGCTTATGTTTGCAAAATCAAGATAAAAATAGCTGTTTTCAGCTTGCAAAAACATACAAAATGTTGTTTTCAAGTATTTAAACTGTCATATTCATGTTTCTGTCGTGTATAATGGCTAATGTTGGTGAAATCATAATAAAATTGCTGTTTTAAGCATGCAAAAGCATACAAAGCACGGTTTTTAAGTATACAAACTGTCATATTCATGTATATGTCGTGAGTAATGGCTTATGTTTGCAAAATCAAGATAAAATAGCTGTTTTCAGCTTGCAAAAACATGCAAAATGCTGTTTTCAAGTATTTAAACTGTCATATTCATGTTTCTGTCGTGTATAATGGCTAATGTAGGTGAAATCAAGATAAAATTGCTGTTTTAAGCATGCAAAAGCATACAAAACACCGTTTTTAAGTTACAAACTGTCATATTCATGTTTCTGTCGTGTATACAGGCTAATGTTGGTGAAATCAAGATAAAATTGCTGTTTTAAGCATGCAAAATCATACAAAACACCGTTTTTAAGTATACAAACAGTCATATTCATGAATATGTCGTGTGTAATCAATATAAAATATCTGTTTTCAGCTTGCAAAAACATACAAAATGCTGTTTTCAAGTATTTAAACTCTCATATTTATGTTTCTGTCATGTATAATGGCTAATGTTGGTGAAATCAAGATAAAATTGCTGTTTTAAGCGTGCAAAAGCATACAAAACACCGTTTTTAAGTATACAAATTGTCATATTCATGTATATGTCGTGTGTAATGGTTTATGTTTGCAAAATGAAGATAAAATAGCTGTTTTCAGCTTGCAAAAACATACAAAATGCTGTTTTCAACTATTTAAACTGTCATATTCATGTTTCTGTCGTGTAAAATGGCTAATGTTGGTGAAATCAAGATAAAATTGCTGTTTTAAGCATGCAAAATCATACAAAACACCGTTTTTAAGTATACAAACTGTCATATTCATGTATATGTCGTGTGTAATGGCTTATGTTTGCAAAATCAAGATAAAATAGCTGTTTTCAGCTTGCAAAAACATACAAAATGCTGTTTTCAAGTATTTAAACTGTCATATTCATGTTTCTGTCGTGTATAATGGCTAATGTTGGTGAAATCAAGATAAAATTGCACTTTTAAGCATACAAAACACCGTTTTTAAGTATACAAACTGTCATATTCATGTATATGTCGTGTGTAATGGCTTATGTTTGCAAAATCAAGATAAAATTGCTGTTTTCAGCTTGCAAAAACATACAAAATGCTGTTTTCAACTATTTAAACTGTCATATTCATGTTTCTGTCGTGTAAAATGGCTAATGTTGGTGAAATCAAGATAAAATTTCTGTTTTAAGCATACAAAAGCATACAAAACACCGTTTTTAAGTATACAAACTGTCATATTCATGCATATGTCGTGTGTAATGGCTTATGTTTGCAAAATCAAAATAAAATAGCTGTTTTCAGCTTGCAAAAACATACAAAATGCTGTTTTCAAGTATTTAAACTCTCATATTCATGTTTCTGTCATGTATAATGGCTAATGTTGGTGAAATCAAGATAAAATTGCTGTTTTAAGCGTGCAAAAGCATACAAAACACCGTTTTTAAGTATACAAAATGTCATATTCATGTATATGTCGTGTGTAATGGCTTATGTTTGCAAAATCAAGATAAAAAAGCTGTTTTCAGCTGGCAAAAACATACAAAATGCTGTTTTAAAGTATTTAAACTGTCATATTCATGTTTCTGTCGTGTATAATGGCTAATGTTGGTGAAATCAAGATAAAATTGCTGTTTTAAGCATGCAAAAGCATACAAAACACGGTTTTTAAGTATACAAACTGTCATATTCATATATATGTCGTGTGTAATGGCTTATGTTTGCAAAATCAAGATAAAATAGCTGTTTTCAGCTTGCAAAAACATACAAAATGCTGTTTTCAAGTATATAAACTGTCATATTCATGTTTCTGTCGTGTATAATAGCTAATGTTGGTGAAATCAAGATAAAATTGCTGTTTTAAGCATGCAAAAGCATACAAAACACCGTTTTCAAGTATACAAACTGTCATATTCATGTATATGTCATGTGTATTGGCTTATGTATGCAAAATCAAGATAAATTAGCTGTTTTCAGCTTGCAAATACATACAAAATACTGTTTTCAAGTATTTAAACTGTCATATTCATGTTTCTGTCGTGTATAATGGCTAATGTTGGTGAAATCAAGATAAAATTGCTGTTTTAAGCATGCAAAAGCATACAAAACACCGGTTTTAACTAAACAAACTGTCATATTCATGTATATGTCGTTTGTAATGGCTTATGTTTGCAAATTCAAGATAAAATAGCTGTTTTCAGCTTGCAAAAACATACAAAATGTTGTTTTCAAGTATTTAAACTGTCATATTCATGTTTCTGTCGTGTATAATGACTAATGTTGGTGAAATCATAATAAAATTGCAGTTTTAAG
>CAWWDY010001658.1:0-22606 GCA_963942605.1 Poecilus cupreus | reverse complement strand
AACTGATAAATTCATGTTTCTTTCCTGCGTAACGGCGATTTATGAAAAACAACGATAAAATTGCTGTTTTAAACTTGCAAAAACATAGAAAAACGCTGTTTTCAACTTTCAAACTGATAAATTCATGTTTCTTTCGTGCGAAACGGCGATTTATGAGAAATGACGATAAAATTGCTGTTTTAAACTTGCAGAAACATAGAAAAACGCTGTTTTCAACTATTCAAACTGATAAATTCATGTTTCTTCCATGCGAAACGGCGATTTATGAGAAATGGCGATAAAATTGCTGTTTTAAACTTGCAAAAACATAGAAAAACGCTGTTTTGAACTATTCAAACTGATAAATTCATGTTTCTTCCGTGCGAAACGGCGATTTATGAGAAATGACGATAAAATTGCTGTTTTAAACTCGCAAATACATAGAAAAACGCTGTTTTCAACTATTTAAACTGACAAATTCATGTTTCTTTCGTGCGAAACAACGATTTATGTGAAATGACGATAAAATTGCTTTTTTAAACTTGCAAAAACATAGAAAAACGCTGTTTTGAACTATTCAAACTGACAAATTCATGTTTCTTCCGTGCGAAACGGCGATTTATGAGAAATGACGATAAAATTGCTGTTTTAAACTTGCAAAAACATATAAAAACGCTATCTTCAACTACTCAAACTGATAAATTCATGTTTCTTTCCTGCGTAACGGCGATTTATGAAAAACAACGATAAAATTGCTGTTTTAAACTTGCAAAAACATAGAAAAACGCTGTTTTCAACTTTCAAACTGATAAATTCATGTTTCTTTCGTGCGAAACGGCGATTTATGAGAAATGACGATAAAATTGCTGTTTTAAACTTGCAGAAACATAGAAAAACGCTGTTTTCAACTATTCAAACTGATAAATTCATGTTTCTTCCATGCGAAACGGCGATTTATGAGAAATGGCGATAAAATTGCTGTTTTAAACTTGCAAAAACATAGAAAAACGCTGTTTTGAACTATTCAAACTGATAAATTCATGTTTCTTCCGTGCGAAACGGCGATTTATGAGAAATGACGATAAAATTGCTGTTTTAAACTCGCAAATACATAGAAAAACGCTGTTTTCAACTATTTAAACTGACAAATTCATGTTTCTTTCGTGCGAAACAACGATTTATGTGAAATGACGATAAAATTGCTTTTTTAAACTTGCAAAAACATAGAAAAACGCTGTTTGAACTATTCAAACTGACAAATTCATGTTTCTTCCGTGCGAAACGGCGATTTATGAGAAATGACGATAAAATTGCTGTTTTAAACTTGCAAAAATATAGAAAAACGCTGTTTTCAACTATTCAAACTGATAAATTCATGTTTCTTTCGTGCGAAACGCCGATTTATGAGAAATGACGATAAAATTGCTGGTTTTAAACTTGCAAAAACATAGAAAAACGCTGTTTAGAACTATTAAAACTGACAAATTCATGTTTCTTTCGTGCGAAACGGCGATTTATGAGAAATGACGATACAATTGTTGTTTTAAACTTGCAAAAACATAGAAAAACGCTGTTTTGAACTATTCAAACTGACAAATTCTTGTTTCTTTCATGCGAAACGGCGATTTATGAGAAAGGACGATAAAATTGCAGTATTAAACTTGCAAAAACATAAAAAAACGCTGTTTTGAACTATTAAAACTGACAAATTCATGTTTCTTTCGTGCGAAGCGGCGATTTATGAGTAATGACGATAAATTTGCTGTTTTAAACTCGCAAAAACATAGAAAAACGCTGTTTTCAACTATTTAACTGACAAATTCATGTTTCTTCCTTGCGAAACGGCGATTTATGAGGAATGACGATAAAATTGCTGTTTTAAACTTGCAAAAACATAGAAAAACCCTATTTTAACAACTCAAACTGATAAATTAATGTTTCTTTCGTGCGAAACGGCGATTTATGAGAAATGACGATAAAATAGTTTTTTAAACTAGCAAAAACATAGAAAAACGCTGATTTCAACTATTCAAACTGATAAATTCATGTTTCTTTCGTGCTAAACGGCGATTTATGAGAAATGACGATAAAATTGCTGTTTTAAACTTGCAAAAACATAGAAAAACGCTGTTTTTTAATATTCAAACTGACAAATTCATGTTTCTTCCGTGCGAAACGGCGATTTATGAGGAATGACGATAAAATTGCTGTTTTAAACTCGCAAAAACATAGAAAAACGCTGTTTTCAACTATTTAAACTGACAAATTCATGTTTCTTTCGTGCGAAGCTGCGATTTATGAGAAATGACGATAAAATTGCTGTTTTAAACTTGCAAAAACATAGAAAAACGCTGTTTTGTACTATTCAAACTGATAAATTCAGGTTTCTTTCGTGCGAAACGGCGATTTATGAGAAATGACGATAAAATTGCTGTTTTAAACTTGCAAAAACATAGAAAAAACGCTGTTTTGAACTATTTAAACTGACAAATTCATGTTTTTTTCGTGCGAAGCGGCGATTTATGAGTAATGACGATAAAATTGCTGTTTTAAACTTGCAGAAACATAGGAAAACACTGTTTTTTAATATTCAAACTGACAAATTCATGTTTCTTACGTTCGAAACGGTGGATTTTTGTGAAATCACGATAAAATTGCTGTTTTAAACTTGCAAAAACATTGAAAAACGCTGTTTTCAACTTTTCAAACTGACAAATTCATGTTTCTTCCGTGCGAAACGGCGATTTATGAGAAATAACGATAAAATTGCTGTTTTAAACTTGCAAAAACATAGAAAAAAGCTATTTTTAACAACTCAAACTGATAAATTAATGTTTCTTTCGTGCGAAGCGGCGATTTATGAGAAATGACGATAAAATTGCTGTTTTAAACTTGCAAAAACATAGAAAAACGCTGTTTTTTACTATTCAAACTGATTAATTCAGGTTTCTTTAGTGCGAAACGCCGATTTATGAGAAATGACGATAAAATTGCTGTTTTAAACTTGCAAAAACATAAAAAAACGCTGTTTTGAACTATTAAAACTGACAAATTCATGTTTCTTTCGTGCGAAACGGCGATTTATGAGAAATGACGATACAATTGTTGTTTTAAACTTGCAAAAACATAGAAAAACGCTGTTTTGAACTATTCAAACTGTCAAATTCTTGTTTCTTTCGTGCGAAAAAGCGATTTATGAGAAATGACGATAAAATTGCTGTTTTAAACTTGCAAAAACATAGAAAAACGCTGTTTTGAACTATTCAAACTGACAAATTCATGTTTCTTTCGTGCGAAGCGGCGATTTATGAGTAATGACGATAAAATTGCTGTTTTAAACTTGCAAAAACATAGAAAAACGCTGTTTTCAACTATTCAAACTGATAAATTCATGTTTCTTACGTTCGAAACGGTGGATTTTTGTGAAATCACGATAAAATTGTTGTTTTAAACTTGCAAAAACATAGAAAAACGCTGTTTTCAACTATTCAAACTGACAAATTCATGTTTCTTTCGTGCGAAACGGCGATTTATGAGAAATGACGATAAAATTGCTGTTTTAAACTTGCAAAAACTTAGAAAAACGCTGTTTTTTACTATTCAAACTGACAAACTCATGTTTCTTCCGTGCGAAACGGCGATTTATGAGAAATGACGATAAAATTGCTGTTTGAAACTCGCAAAAACATAGAAAAACGCTGTTTTCAACTATTTAAACTGACAAATTCATGTTTCTTCCTTGCAAAACGGCGATTTATGAGAAATGACGATAAAATTGCTGTTTTAAACTTGCAAAAACATAGAAAAACGCTATTTTTAACAACTCAAACTGATAAATTAATGTTTCTTTCGTGCGAAACGGCGATTTATGAGAAATGACGATAAAATAGTTTTTTAAACTTGCAATAACATAGAAAAACGCTGTTTTCAACTATTCAAACTGATAAATTCATGTTTCTTTCGTGCGAAACGGCGATTTGTGAGAAATGACGATAAAATTGCTGTTTTAAACTAGCAAAAACATAGAAAAACGCTGTTTTTTACTATTCAAACTGACAAATTCATGTATCTTCCGTGCGAAACGGCGATTTATGAGAAATGACGATAAAATTGCTGTTTTAAACTCGCAAAAACATAGAAAAACGCTGTTTTCAACTATTTAAACTGACAAATTCATGTTTCTTTCGTAAGAAGCGGCGATTTATGAGAAATGACGATAAAATTGCTGTTTTAAACTTGCAGAAACATAGAAAAACGCTGTTTTTCACTATTCAAACTGACAACCATGTTTCTTACGTTCGAAACTGTGGATTTTTTTGAAATCACGATAAAATTGCTGTTTTAAACTTGCAAAAACATAGAAAAACGCTGTTTTCAACTTTTCCAACTGACAAATTCATGTTTCTTCCGTGCGAAACGGCGATTTATGAGAAATGACGATAAAATTGCTGTTTTAAACTTGCAGAAACATAGAAAAACGCTGTTTTCAACTATTCAAACTGATAAATTCATGTTTCTTCCATGCGAAACGGCGATTTATGAGAAATGGCGATAAAATTGCTGTTTTAAACTTGCAAAAACATAGAAAAACGCTGTTTTCAACTATTCAAACTGACAAATTCTTGTTTCTTTCGTGCGAAACGGCGATTTATGAGAAATGACGATAAAATTGCTGTTTTAAACTTGCAAAAACATAGAAAAACGCTGTTTTGAACTATTCAAACTGACAAATTCATGTTTCTTTCGTGCGAAGCGGCGATTTATGAGTAATGACGATAAAATTGCTGTTTTAAACTTGCAAAAACATTGAAAAACGCTGTTTTTAACTATTCAAACTGATAAATTCATGTTTCTTTCGTGCGAAACGCCGATTTATGAGAAATGACGATAAAATTGCTGTTTTAAACTTGCAAAAACATAGAAAAACGCTGTTTTGAACTATTCAAACTGACAAATTCATGTTTCTTTCGTGCGAAACGGCGATTTATGAGAAATGACGATAAAATTGCTGTTTTAAACTTGCAAAAACATAGAAAAACGCTGTTTTCAACTATTCAAACTGATAAATTCATGTTTCTTACGTTCGAAACGGTGGATTTTTTTGAAATCACGATAAAATTGCTGTTTTAAACTTGCAAAAACATAGAAAAACGCTGTTTTTAACAACTCAAACTGATAAATTAATGTTTCTTTCGTGCGAAACGGCGATTTATGAGAAATGACGATAAAAT
Organism: Poecilus cupreus; assembly: GCA_963942605.1. NCBI lineage: Eukaryota > Metazoa > Arthropoda > Insecta > Coleoptera > Carabidae > Poecilus > Poecilus cupreus. Next base: position 17,396 of record CAWWDY010001658.1, on the reverse strand, counting down.
TGCTGTTTTAAACTTGCAAAAACATAGAAAAACGCTGTTTTCAAATATTCAAACTGATAAATTCATGTTTCTTCCATGCGAAACGGCGATTTATGAGAAATGGCGATAAAATTGCTGTTTTAAACTTGCAAAAACATAGAAAAACGCTGTTTTCAACTATTCAAACTGACAAATTCATGTTTCTTCCGTGCGAAACGGCGATTTATGAGAAATGACGATAAAATTGCTGTTTTAAACTTGCAAAAACATAGAAAAACGCTGTTTTCAACTATTTAAACTGATAAATTCATGTTTCTTTCGTGCGAAGCGGCGATTTATGAGTAATGACGATAAAATTCCTGTTTTAAACTTGCAAAAACATTGAAAAACGCTGTTTTTAACTATTCAAACTGATAAATTCATGTTTCTTTCGTGCGAAACACCGATTTATGTGAAATGACGATTAAATTGCTGTTTTAAACTTGCAAAAACATAGAAAAACGCTGTTTTGAACTATTCAAACTGACAAATTCATGTTTCTTCCGTGCGAAACGGCGATTTATGAGAAATGACGATAAAATTGCTGTTTTAAACTTGCAAAAATATAGAAAAACACTGTTTTCAACTATTCAAACTGATAAATTCATGTTTCTTTCGTGCGAAACGGCGATTTATTTGAAATGACGATAAAATTGCTGTTTTAAACTTGCAGAAACATAGAAAAACGCTGTTTTCAACTTTTCAAACTGACAAATTCATGTTTCTTCCGTGCGAAACGGCGATTTATGAGAAATGATGATAAAATTGCTGTTTTAAACTTGCAAAAACATAGATAAACGCTATTTTCAACTACTCAAACTGATAAATTCATGTTTCTTTCCTGCGTAACGGCGATTTATGAAAAACAACGATAAAATTGCTGTTTTAAACTTGCAAAAACATAGAAAAACGCTGTTTTCAACTTTCAAACTGATAAATTCATGTTTCTTTCGTGCGAAACGGCGATTTATGAGAAATGACGATAAAATTGCTGTTTTAAACTTGCAGAAACATAGAAAAACGCTGTTTTCAACTATTCAAACTGATAAATTCATGTTTCTTCCATGCGAAACGGCGATTTATGAGAAATGGCGATAAAATTGCTGTTTTAAACTTGCAAAAACATAGAAAAACACTGTTTTTTACTATTCAAACTGACAAATTCATGTTTCTTCCGTGCGAAACGGCGATTTATGAGAAATGACGATAAAATTGCTGTTTTAAACTCGCAAATACATAGAAAAACGCTGTTTTCAACTATTTAAACTGACAAATTCATGTTTCTTCCGTGCGAAACGGCGATTTATGAGAAATGACGATAAAATTGCTGTTTTAAACTTGCAAAAACATAGAAAAACGCTATCTTCAACTACTCAAACTGATAAATTCATGTTTCTTTCCTGCGTAACGGCGATTTATGAAAAACAACGATAAAATTGCTGTTTTAAACTTGCAAAAACATAGAAAAACGCTGTTTTCAACTTTCAAACTGATAAATTCATGTTTCTTTCGTGCGAAACGGCGATTTATGAGAAATGACGATAAAATTGCTGTTTTAAACTTGCAGAAACATAGAAAAACGCTGTTTTCAACTATTCAAACTGATAAATTCATGTTTCTTCCATGCGAAACGGCGATTTATGAGAAATGGCGATAAAATTGCTGTTTTAAACTTGCAAAAACATAGAAAAACGCGGTTTTCAACTATTCAAACTGACAAATTCATGTTTCTTCCGTGCGAAACGGCGATTTATGAGAAATGACGATAAAATTGCTGTTTTAAACTCGCAAAAACATAGAAAAACGCTGTTTTTTACTATTCAAACTGACAAATTCTTGTTTCTTTCGTGCGAAACGGCGATTTATGAGAAATGACGATAAAATTGCTGTTTTAAACTTGCAAAAACATAGAAAAACGCTGTTTTGAACTATTCAAACTGATAAATTCAGGTTTCTTTCGTCCGAAACGCCGATTTATGAGAAATGACGATAAAATTGCTGTTTTAAACTTGCAGAAACATAGAAAAACGCTGTTTTTTACTATTCAAACTAACAAATTCATGTTTCTTACGTTCGAAACGGTGGATTTTTGTGAAATCACGATAAAATTGCTGTTTTAAACTTGCAAAAACATAGAAAAACGCTGTTTTCAAATTTTCAAACTGACAAATTCATGTTTCTTCCGTGCGAAACGGCGATTTATGAGAAATGACGATAAAATTACTGTTTTAAACTTGCAAAAACATAGAAAAACGCTGTTTTTAACTATTCAAACTGATAAATTCATGTTTCTTCCATGCGAAACGGCGATTTATGAGAAATGGCGATAAAATTGCTGTTTTAAACTTGCAAAAACATAGAAAAACGCTGTTTTCAACTATTCAAACTGACAAATTCATGTTTCTTCCGTGCGAAACGGCGATTTATGAGAAATGACGATAAAATTGCTGTTTTAAACTTGCAAAAACATAGAAAAACGCTGTTTTCAACTATTTAAACTGATAAATTCATGTTTCTTTCATGCGAAACGGCGATTTATGAGAAATGACGATAAAATTGCTGTTTTAAACTTGCAAAAACATAGAAAAACGCTGTTTTTTACTATTCAAACTGACAAATTCATGTTTCTTCCGTGCGAAACGGCGATTTATGAGAAATGACGATAAAATTGTTGTTTTAAACTCGCAAATACATAGAAAAACGCTGTTTTCAACTATTTAAACTGACAAATTCATGTTTCTTCCGTGCGAAACGGCGATTTATGAGAAATGACGATAAAATTGCTGTTTTAAACTTGCAAAAACATAGTAAAACGCTGTTTTCAACTATTCAAACTGATAAATTCATGTTTCTTTCGTGCGAAACGGCGATTTATGAGAAATAACGATAAAATTGCTCTTTTAAACTTGCAAAAACATAGAAAAACGCTGTTTTTTACTATTCAAACTGACAAATTCTTGTTTCTTTCGTGCGAAACGGAGATATATGAGAAATGACGATAAAATTGCTGTTTTAAACTTGCAAAAACATAGAAAAACGCTGTTTTGAACTATTCAAACTGACAAATTCATGTTTCTTTCGTGCGAAGCGGCGATTTATGAGTAATGACGATAAAATTCCTGTTTTAAACTTGCAAAAACATTGAAAAACGCTGTTTTTAACTATTCAAACTGATAAATTCATGTTTCTTTCGTGCGAAACACAGATTTATGTGAAATGACGATAAAATTGCTGTTTTAAACTTGCAAAAACATAGAAAAACGCTGTTTTGAACTATTCAAACTGACAAATTCATGTTTCTTCCGTGCGAAACGGCGATTTATGAGAAATGACGATAAAATTGCTGTTTTAAACTTGCAAAAATATAGAAAAACGCTGTTTTCAACTATTCAAACTGATAAATTCATGTTTCTTTCGTGCGAAACGGCGATTTATGAGAAATGACGATAAAATTGCTGTTTTAAACTTGCAGAAACATAGAAAAACGCTGTTTTCAACTATTCAAACTAATAAATTCATATTTCTTCCATGCGAAACGGCGATTTATGAGAAATGACGATAAAATTGCTGTTTTAAACTTGCAGAAACATAGAAAAACGCTGTTTTCAACTATTCAAACTTATAAATTCATGTTTCTTCCATGCGAAACGGCGATTTATGAGAAATGACGATAAAATTGCTGTTTTAAACTTGCAAAAACATAGAAAAACGCTGTTTTCAACTATTCAAACTGACAAATTCATGTTTCTTCCGTGCGAAACGGCGATTTATGAGAAATGACGATAAAATTGCTGTTTTAAACTTGCAAAAACATAGAAAAACGCTGTTTTCAACTATTCAAACTGACAAATTCATGTTTCTTCCGTGCGAAACGGCGATTTATGAGAAATGACGATAAAATTGCTGTTTTAAACTTGCAAAAATATAGAAAAACGCTGTTTTCAACTATTCAAACTGATAAATTCATGTTTCTTTCGTGCAAAACGGCGATTTATGAGAAATGACGATAAAATTGCTGTTTTAAACTTGCAAAAAAATAGAAAAACGCTGTTTTTTACTATTCAAACTGACAAATTCATGTTTCTTCCGTGCGAAACGGCGATTTATGAGAAATGACGATAAAATTGCTGTTTTAAACACGCAAAAACATAGAAAAACGCTGTTTTGAACTATTCAAACTGACAAATTCATGTTTCTTTCGTGCGAAGCGGCGATTTATGAGTAATGACGATAAAATTCCTGTTTTAAACTTGCAAAAACATTGAAAAACGCTGTTTTTAACTATTCAAACTGATAAATTCATGTTTCTTTCGTGCGAAACACAGATTTATGTGAAATGACGATAAAATTGCTGTTTTAAACTTGCAAAAACATAGAAAAACGCTGTTTTCAACTATTCAAACTAATAAATTCATATTTCTTCCATGCGAAACGGCGATTTATGAGAAATGACGATAAAAATTGCTGTTTTAAACTTGCAGAAACATAGAAAAACGCTGTTTTGAACTATTCAAACTGACAAATTCTTGTTTCTTTCGTGCGAAACGGCGATTTATGAGAAATGACGATAAAATTGCTGTTTTAAACTTGCAAAAACATAGAAAAACGCTGTTTTGAACTATTCAAACTGACAAATTCATGTTTCTTTCGTGCGAAGCGGCGATTTATGAGTAATGACGATAAAATTGCTGTTTTAAACTTGCAAAAACATAGAAAAACGCTGTTTTCAACTATTCAAATTGATAAATTCATGTTTCTTACGTTCGAAACGGTGGATTTTTGTGAAATCACGATAAAATTGCTGTTTTAAACTTGCAAAAACATAGAAAAACGCTGTTTTCAACTATTCAAACTGACAAATTCATGTTTCTATCGTGCGAAACGGCGATTTATGAGAAATGACGATAAAATTGCTGTTTTAAACTTGCAAAAACATAGAAAAACGCTGTTTTTTACTATTCAAACTGACAAATTCATGTTTCTTCCGTGCGAAACGGCGATTTATGAGAAATGACGATAAAATTGCTGTTTTAAACTCGCAAAAACATAGAAAAACTCTGTTTTCAACTATTTAAACTGACAAATTCATGTTTCTTCCTTGCAAAACGGCGATTTATGAGAAATGACGATAAAATTGCTGTTTTAAACTTGCAAAAACATAGAAAAACGCTGTTTTAAACTTTCAAACTGATAAATTCATGTTTCTTTCGTGCGAAACGGCGATTTATGAGAAATGACGATAAAATTGCTGTTTTAAACTTGCAAAAACATAGAAAAACGCTGTTTTTTACTATTCAAACTGACAAATTCATGTTTCTTCCGTGCGAAACGGCGATTTATGAGAAATGACGATAAAATTGCTGTTTTAAACTCGCAAAAACATAGAAAAACGCTGTTTTCAGCTATTTAAACTGACAAATTTATGTTTCTTTCGTGCGAAGCGGCGATTTATGAGAAATGACGATAAAATTGCTGTTTTAAACTTGCAAAAACATAGAAATACGCTGTTTTTTACTATTCAAACTGATAAATTCATGTTTCTTTCGTGCGAAACGCCGATTTATGAGAAATGACGATAATATTGCTGTTTTAAACTTGCAAAAACATAGAAAAACGCTGTTTTGAACTATTCAAACTGATAAATTCATGTTTCTTTCGTGCATAACGGCGATTTATGAGAAATGACGATAAAATTGCTGTTTAAAACTTGCAAAAACATAGAAAAACCCTGTTTTCAACTATTCAAACTGATAAATTCAGGTTTCTTTCGTGCGAAACGGCGATTTATGAGAAATGACGATAAAATTGCTGTTTTAAATTCGCAAAAACATAGAAAAACGCTATTTTGAACTATTCAAACTGACAAATTCATGTTTCTTCCGTGCGAAACGGCGATTTATGAGAAATGACGATAAAATTGCTGTTTTAAACTTGCAAAAACATAAAAAAAACGCTGTTTTCAACTATTCAAACTGATAAATTCATGTTTCTTTCGTGCGAAACGGCGATTTATGAGAAATGACGATAAAATTGCTGTTTTAAACTTGCAAAAACATAGAAAAACGCTGTTTTTTACTATTCAAACTGACAAATTCATGTTTCTTCCATGCGAAACGGCGATTTATGAGAAATGACGATAAAATTGCTGTTTTAAACTCGCAAAAACATAGAAAAACGCTGTTTTCAACTATTTAAACTGACAAATTCATGTTTCTTTCGTGCGAAGCGGCGATTTATGAGAAATGACGATAAAATTGCTGTTTTAAACTTGCAAAAACATAGAAAAACGCCGTTTTTTACTATTCAAACTGACAAATTCATGTTTCTTTCGTGCGAAACGGCGATTTATGAGAAATGACGATACAATTGTTGTTTTAAACTTGCAAAAACATAGAAAAACGCTGTTTTGAACTATTCAAACTGACAAATTCTTGTTTCTTTCGTGCGAAACGGCGATTTATGAGAAATGACGATAAAATTGCTGTTTTAAACTTGCAAAGGATTCGACTTACGACTTTCAAGGTGAAAACAGCTGACAGTAGTAATTCCACTCGCAGACGAATATAAGGTAGAAAAAATAAAATTTTTACCCCAGTCTCATACTAATTCAATTAATATCATCATAACAAATATAAATCATCACATAAAATAAAAAACAATCACACTAACCAAAAATTAACACGTGCCTGCAAAAACACTCCGCCAACAAGTCTTAATTGCTAGCGACATCCGTCACTAAGCAGGGTTACTAAGAACAACATGAAAACACCTCCATCTATCAGCGGATAGCAGAAGCAAGCGATATGTCCACAATGGTCACTTCTGAAAAAATACCGACATTTGCTGAAAAAACGAAAATCAAATCACCAATTACTCCAAAAAAAGACCAAGGAATCATAATAAATGCCAACAATGAAATACCAATAAGAGACTACATAATAGAAATTGGAAAAATCGTTGAACCAAAAAACATTATTTTTGCATCTCGTATAGCAAATAATAGAATATGCATATACCTACAAAATAAAACAATTACCGACAACCTAATAGCAAAATACAAATATATAACAATCGGAAACAACAAATTTGAAATTCGACCACTAATCGCTCCTACAATTCGAATTATAATCTCAAACGTGTCTCCATCCATTCCAAATCACTTCATAGAAGAACAATTTTCCAAACAAAATATCAAACTGCTATCACCCATCACTTACATAAGAGCAGGTATGCAGGACGAATACGCTCACATACTAAGCTTTCGACGACAAGTCTACATACATGAAGACCAAATTAACACAGTACCAAACACTATGCTCATCGAACATGAAAGCACAGAATATAGAATATTTTTAGAAAACGGAGACATCTACTGCAACAACTGCAAACGTTACGGCCACACAACCACGCTGTGTACAAAAACAAACAGAGAAACTACGCAAACCCACAACACAGAAATTCAAACTAACGTACCAGTAATCCCACTACAAAAAATTCCCACACCAACCATAAATCCACAAAACTTTAATACAACTTCTCAATCTACCAGCGACAACCAAATCCAAATAAAAACTCCACAACAAACCATACATGCATCCAATTCACAACAAGAATATCTAACTCCAGTCATAAACCTCCAGAAAAATCCCATTCTTAAAAAACCATCAAACGACAACGAAAACCCTGCACAAACAAACGCGACAAAAACTACCCAAAATCCTAGTTCCGAAAAAAACCCAAAAATACCTTCTCAAAAAAGACCTATAGCGTCTGTCACACCAAACGACAATGAAGAAACCACCATAACTAACACGCAATATAAACAAAAGAAAAATCGAACATTAAGTCCAAACTTAAAAATAAATACCCAAGAAATAGTCGATTTTATAAAACAAGAATTCATAAAAAATAAGAATAAATACTTTCTACCATACATACAAACAAAAGAAATTATTGAAAATGCACTAGGCTCAGACAATCCCCTAGACATAATAAAAGACTACACAACGAATATACCAAAGGTTATAGACATGCTTAAAGCAATACACACAAACATCCCCAAAAGAAATCTCAAAATCAGGATTACAAAACTAATTGTTCTCTTAGAAGAACAATACTTAGAAGACGATACAATAGAATCAACACCAACTGACTCAGCACTAAGAAACACCAACTATCCTATTGAAATCCAAAATGACAATAATACAATGGAATCCTAATGGCTTTTATGCCCATCTACCAGAATTAAAAATCATAATCCAAGAAACAACCCCAAACTTCATATGTATACAAGAATCCCGACTACGTGACAACCAAATCATTAACTTAAAAAATTATAAACCGTACAGAAAAGACAGAATAAATAACAGAAACGCAAGTGGAGGTGTAATAATACTCGTTAAAAACAATATACATGCAGAAGAAATAAAACTAAACACAGAATTAGAAGCAATCGCAATAACAACATACCCATACAAAAACCAAAAAATATCCCTCTGTAACATATACATTCCACCAAACCAACATATAACTCAAAATGACCTAACCAATATAATCCAACAACTCCCTCAACCCTTTATTATCACGGGTGACTTCAATGCACACAGCCCAGACTGGGGTGGAACACAGACCAACAGAACAGGGAAAATTATAGAAGACATTCTGGACAATAACACAATACTACTAAATGGGGAAGAACCAACACATTTCTGCGCAAGATCAGGAACCTTCTCGTCCATAGACTTAACAATTTGTAGCCCAACAATTGCCCCTATCCTTCAATGGGAAGTCCTCTCAAACTTATATTCAAACGGACATATTCCTATCAAAATATCCTTCCCTTCAGACAATCAAACAACTTATCACCCTGCATACAACAAATGGGACCTGAAAAACACAGACTGGGATCTATATTACAACTTAGCTCGCGTTATACCGGAAGAAAAGCCGCAAACAAACAATATTGACATACAAGTAAAACACCTTATTTCCATCTTAAATAGAGCAGCAGAAACAGCAAGCAGGAAAATAAAATTCCAGCAAAAGAAAACAGTAGTCCCATGGTGGAATAAAAACTGCGCTGACGCCATAAAAAAACACAAACACGCACTTTATGCATATAAGAAACATAAAACCACCCAAAATTTAATCCAGTTAAAAAGAATGAAAGCAGAAGCTAGAAGGACGATACTGAAAAGTAAAACACAGTCATGGGAAAAATACGTATCCACCTTAACACCAGAAACGCCCACAAAAGAAATATGGAACAAAATTGGAAAAATTAAAGGACAAAAGACCAAACAAGAAACAAACATACTAAAAACAAATAACGGCACAATATACCAACCACAAGAAATAGCAGAAACACTCGCAGACACATTCTACAAAAACTCAAGCAATGAACAATACTCAGAACAGTTCAAAAGACACAAAGAAAACATAGAAAAAGAAAAGAACGACAGAATAACGAAGAATACACATAGTCTAACAATAAACAATAAAATTACGAAAGAAGAACTCCTAGACGCCATAAAAACTCAAAAACCAAATACCTCCCCTGGACCTGATGGAATCCCCACGGAATACCTAAAAACCTTACCCAACGAAACCCTTGAATATTTATTAGAAATATATAATAATATATGGACCAAAAATGTTTTCCCATCCCAATGGAAAAAAACCCACATAATTCCCATCCCAAAAATCGGAAAATCCAAAACAGACCCGAATAACTACCGTCCTATAACATTATCAAATACATTAAGTAAAATATTGCAAAATATAATCAATAAACGATTACTATGGTACCTGGAGAAAAATAAATACCTGTGTAAAAATCAAAGCGGCTTTAGAACAAACAGATCGACAACAGACCAACTCATATCGCTAGACACGGAAATACAATACGCCTTCACACGAAAACAGCACCTAATCGCAATATTTTTAGACATTTCAAAAGCATACGAGACTACATGGAAACATAAAATAATTGCCAACATGAGATCTTACGGACTACAGGGAAATATATTAAACTACACAAAAAACTTTCTCCACAATAGAAAATTTCAAGTGAAAACCCATGGTACTTTATCAGAGGAAAGAACACAAGAAAACGGAGTCCCCCAAGGAGAACCAATAAGCGTCACCCTTTTTCTGGTAGCCATAAACGACGTAGTCCAAAAAATAGAAAACCACATAAAAATATCATTATTCGCAGACGATATGGTTATATATTACAAAAGCAGAAATATCACCTCAGTACAAGAAGAACTACAAACCGCACTCCTGAACCTAGAAAAATGGTCCCAAGAAACCGGATTCCAATTCTCAACAGAGAAAACAAAGGCCATACTATTCCAGAAAAGAAAAACCACACAACAAACACCAGACCTAACCCTCTATTCAAAAAAAATAGGCTATGTGGACAAAACAAAGTTCCTAGGTATAATAATAGACAAACATCTCAGATGGACAGAACATATCAACTACGTAAGAAAAGAATGCCACAAAAGAATGAATATTATCAAAATCTTAGCAAACCACAAATGGGGAGCGAACAAGGAAATACTCCTAAACATTTACCAATCTATCATAAGATCGAAAATAGAATACGGCAGCATAGTATACTTTACAGCCAAAAATAGCTACCTAAACCCTATAAAATCCATCCAACATACAGCACTCCGAATATCGTCAGGAGCATTCAGATCCAGTCCAGCTATAAGCATCCTCAACGAAGCTGGAGAACTACCCATACAACAAAGAATCAACCAACTTATGATGTCCTACATTATCCGACTCATAAAAAACGTATCAAATCCTACCTACCAGTACATATTCCAAACCACAAGCCAAGGACTTAAAATCCGAAACACAACCCCCCTCCAAAATATGCTATCCTCCATATTCCAATCGCTGAACATAGAAATCCCCCAGACCGATGAAATTAACTATAAAACACCACCTTGGACGCTCCTTTCTCCAACAATCGATCTCACATTCAGCAAACATACAAAAAATGATACACCACATGAATTATACCAACAACTATTTCAAGAATACTTAGAAAACAAACCAACCCACAAATTCATTTATACAGATGGCTCAAAACAAAACAACAACACAACAGCCGCGGTAGTAACTGAAAACGAACAATACGCCTTCCATCTCCCATCATTAACATCATCTTACACGGCAGAAAAATTCGCAATAATGAAAGCAAGTGAAATCATCTCATCATCGTCCAATAAAAATTTTGTCATCTGCACAGACTCAAGAAGTACACTACAAAATATAGCAAATAAGTATAACAAAGATAACATGATCAAACAAATACAAGAAAACCTACATAAATCCATACAACATAATAAAAGCATAATACTATTGTGGGTACCATCACACACCGGCATAAAAGGCAACGAGAAAGCAGACCAACTAGCAAAACAAGCCACAAATGAAAATACAATACAAATAAAACTACCAGCCGAAGACACCATATCCAATATAAAATTCAAGATTAAACAAAAACAAATAGAAAATTGGACTCGAACAACAAACAATAAATTAAGAAACATCAAGAGCGACACGAAAAGATGGTCAACAAACAAAAACAGAAAACATCAAATCACACTAACAAGATTGAGAATAGGACATACGCTAATAACGCATAGTTACTTAATGAACAAATCCAATCCACCTACATGCACAGAATGTAACTGCCCTCTAACAGTTGAACATATAATAACCCAGTGCAGAAAATATACCGAAGAGCGAAGAAATAACACCATCCCGAACAACATTAAAGAAGCCCTACAGAACAACCCGGACATGGAAGACAAAATTATAAAATTTCTACAAGAAACATCTCTATATACAAAAATTTAACTTAAATCAAATGTAAATACAAATTGTACACCACAGCACTAATGACCTTGCAGTTGAAGTGCTTTTCTACAAATAAAAAAAAAAAAAAAAAAAAAACTTGCAAAAACATAGAAAAACGCTGTTTTGAACTATTCAAACTGACAAATTCATGTTTCTTTCGTGCGAAGCGGCGATTTATGAGTAATGACGATAAAATTGCTGTTTTGAACTTGCAAAAACATTGAAAAACGCTGTTTTTAACTATTCAAACTGATAAATTCATGTTTCTTTCGTGCGAAACGCCGATTTATGAGAAATGACGATAAAATTGCTGTTTTAAACTTGCAAAAACATAGAAAAACGCTGTTTTGAACTATTCAAACTGACAAATTCATGTTTCTTTCGTGCGAAACGGCGATTTATGAGAAATGACGATAAAATTGCTGTTTTAAACTTGCAAAAACATAGAAAAACGCTATTTTTAACAACTCAAACTGATAAATTAATGTTTCTTTCGTGCGAAACGGCGATTTATGAGATATGACGATAAAATAGTTTTTTAAACTTGCAAAAACATAGAAAAACGCTGTTTTCAACTATTCAAACTGACAAATTCATGTTTCTTTCGTGCGAAACGGCGATTTATGAGAAATGACGATAAAATTGCTGTTTTAAACTTGCAAAAACATAGAAAAACGCTGTTTTGAACTATTCAAACTGACAAATTCATGTTTCTTTCGTGCGAAACGGCGATTTATGAGAAATGACGATAAAATTGCTGTTTTAAACTTGCAAAAACATAGAAAAACGCTGTTTTAAACTTTCAAACTGATAAATTCATGTTTCTTTCGTGCGAAACGGCGATTTATGAGAAATGACGATAAAATTGCTGTTTTAAACTTGCAGAATCATAGAAAAACGCTGTTTTCAACTATTCAAACTGATAAATTCATGTTTCTTCCATGCGAAACGGCGATTTATGAGAAATGACGATAAAATTTCTGTTTTAAATTTGCAAAAACATATAAAAACGCTGTTTTCAACTATTCAAACTGACAAATTCATGTTTCTTCCGTGCGAAACGGCGATTTATGAGAAATGACGATAAAATTGCCGTTTTAAACTTGCAAAAATATAGAAAAACGCTGTTTTCAACTATTCAAACTGATAAATTCATGTTTCTTTCGTGCAAAACGGCGATTTATGAGAAATGACGATAAAATTGCTGTTTTAAACTTGCAAAAACATAGAAAAACGCTGTTTTTTACTATTCAAACTGACAAATTCATGTTTCTTCCGTGCGAAACGGCGATTTATGAGAAATGACGATAAAATTGCTGTTTTAAACTCGCAAAAACATAGAAAAACGCTGTTTTCAGCTATTTAAACTGACAAATTTATGTTTCTTTCGTGCGAAGCGGCGATTTATGAGAAATGACGATAAAATTGCTGTTTTAAACTTGCAAAAACATAGAAAAACGCTGTTTTTTACTATTCAAACTGATAAATTCATGTTTCTTTCGTGCGAAACGCCGATTTATGAGAAATGACGATAATATTGCTGTTTTAAACTTGCAAAAACATAGAAAAACGCTGTTTTGAACTATTCAAACTGATAAATTCATGTTTCTTTCGTGCGAAACGGCGATTTATGAGAAATGACGATAAAATTGCTGTTTAAAACTTGCAAAAACATAGAAAAACCCTGTTTTCAACTATTCAAACTGATAAATTCAGGTTTCTTTCGTGCGAAACGGCGATTTATGAGAAATGACGATAAAATTGCTGTTTTAAATTCGCAAAAACATAGAAAAACGCTATTTTGAACTATTCAAACTGACAAATTCATGTTTCTTCCTTGCGAAACGGCGATTTATGAGAAATGACGATAAAATTGCTGTTTTAAACTCGCAAAAACATAGAAAAACGCTGTTTTCAACTATTTAAACTGACAAATTCATGTTTCTTTCGTGCGAAGCGGCGATTTATGAGAAATGATGATAAAATTGCTGTTTTAAATTCGCAAAAACATAGAAAAACGCAATTTTCAACTATATAAACTGACAAATTCATGTTTCTTCCTTGCGAAACGGCGATTTATGAGAAATGACGATAAAATTGCTGTTTTAAACTTGCAAAAACATAGAAAAACGCTATTTTTAACAACTCAAACTGATAAATTAATGTTTCTTTCGTGCGAAACGGCGATTTATGAGATATGACGATAAAATAGTTTTTTAAACTTGCAAAAACATAGAAAAACGCTGTTTTCAACTATTCAAACTGATAAATTCATGTTTCTTTCGTGCGAAACGGCGATTTATGAGAAATGACGATAAAATTGCTGTTTTAAACTTGCAAAAACATAGAAAAACGCTGTTTTCAACTATTCAAACTGATAAATTCATGTTTCTTACGTTCGAAACGGTGGATTTTTTTGAAATCACGATAAAATTGCTGTTTTAAACTTGCAAAAACATAGAAAAACGCTGTTTTTAACAACTCAAACTGATAAATTAATGTTTCTTTCGTGCGAAACGGCGATTTATGAGAAATGACGATAAAATAGTTTTTTAAACTTGCAATAACATAGAAAAACGCTGTTTTCAACTATTCAAACTGATAAATTCATGTTTCTTTCGTGCGAAACGGCGATTTATGAGAAATGACGATAAAATTGCTGTTTTAAACTTGCAAAAACATAGAAAAACGCTATTTTTAACAACTCAAACTGATAAATTAATGTTTCTTTCGTGCGAAACGGCGATTTATGAGAAATGACGATAAAATAGTTTTTTAAACTTGCAATAACATAGAAAAACGCTGTTTTCAACTATTCAAACTGATAAATTCATGTTTCTTTCGTGCGAAACGGCGATTTATGAGAAATGACGATAAAATTGCTGTTTTAAACTAGCAAAAACATAGAAAAACGCTGTTTTTTACTATTCAAACTGACAAATTCATGTTTCTTCCGTGCGAAACGGCGATTTATGAGAAATGACGATAAAATTGCTGTTTTAAACTCACAAAAACATAGAAAAACGCTGTTTTCAACTATTTAAACTCACAAATTCATGTTTCTTTCATGAGAAGCGGTGATTTATGAGAAATGACGATAAAATTGCTGTTTTAAACTTGCAGAAACATAGAAAAACGCTGTTTTTTACTATTCAAACTGACAAATTCATGTTTCTTACGTTCGAAACGGTGGATTTTTTTGAAATCACGATAAAATTGCTGTTTTAAACTTGCAAAAACATAGAAAAACGCTGTTTTCAACTTTTCAAACTGACAAATTCATGTTTCTTCCGTGCGAAACAGCGATTTATGAGAAATGACGATAAAATTGCTGTTTTAAACTTGCAAAAACATAGAAAAACGCTATTTTCAACTACTCAAACTGATAAATTCATGTTTCTTTCGTGCGTAACGGCGATTTATGAAAAACAACGATAAAATTGCTGTTTTAAACTTGCAAAAACTTAGAAAAACGCTGTTTTCAACTTTCAAACTGATAAATTCATGTTTCTTTCGTGCGAAACGGCGATTTATGAGAAATGACGATAAAATTGCTGTTTTAAACTTGCAGAAACATAGAAAAACGCTGTTTTCAACTATTCAAACTGATAAATTCATGTTTCTTCCATGCGAAACGGCGATTTATGAGAAATGGCGATAAAATTGCTGTTTTAAACTTGCAAAAACATAGAAAAACGCTGTTTTCAACTATTCAAACTGACAAATTCATGTTTCTTCCGTGCGAAACAGCGATTTATGAGAAATGACGATAAAATTGCTGTTTAAAACTTGCAAAAACATAAAAAAACGCTGTTTTCAACTATTCAAACTGATAAATTCATGTTTCTTTTGTGCGAAACGGCGATTTATGAGAAATGACGATAAAATTGCTGTTTTAAACTAGCAAAAACATAGAAAAACGCTATTTTTAACAACTCAAACTGATAAATTAATGTTTCTTTCGTGCGAAACGGCGATTTATGAGATATGACGATAAAATAGTTTTTTAAACTTGCAAAAACATAGAAAAACGCTGTTCTCAACTATTCAAACTGACAAATTCATGTTTCTTTCGTGCGAAACGGCGATTTATGAGAAATGACGATAAAATTGCTGTTTTAAACTTGCAAAAACATAGAAAAACGCTGTTTTGAACTATTCAAACTGACAAATTCATGTTTCTTTCGTGCGAAACGGCGATTTATGAGAAATGACGATAAAATTGCTGTTTTAAACTTGCAAAATCATAGAAAAACGCTGTTTTCAACTTTCAAACTGATAAATTCATGTTTCTTTCGTGCGAAACGGCGATTTATGAGAAATGACGATAAAATTGCTGTTTTAAACTTGCAGAATCATAGAAAAACGCTGTTTTCAACTATTCAAACTGATAAATTCATGTTTCTTTCGTGCAAAACGGCGATTTATGAGAAATGACGATAAAATTGCTGTTTTAAACTTGCAAAAACATAGAAAAATGCTGTTTTTTACTATTCAAACTGACAAATTCATGTTTCTTCAGTGCGAAACGGCGATTTATGAGAAATGACGATAAAATTGCTGTTTTAAACTCGCAAAAACTTAGAAAAACGCTGTTTTCAGTTATTTAAACTGACAAATTCATGTTTCTTTCGTGCGAAACGCCGATTTATGAGAAATGACGATAATATTGCTGTTTTAAACTTGCAAAAACATAGAAAAACGCTGTTTTGAACTATTCAAACTGACAAATTCATGTTTCTTTCGTGCGAAACGGCGATTTATGAGAAATGACGATAAAATTGCTGTTTAAAACTTGCAAAAACATAGAAAATCCCTGTTTTCAACTATTCAAACTGATAAATTCAGGTTTCTTTCGTGCAAAACGGCGATTTATGAGAAATGACGATAAAATTGCTGTTTTAAATTCGCAAAAACATAGAAAAACGCTATTTTGAACTATTCAAACTGACAAATTCATGTTTCTTCCTTGCGAAACGGCGATTTATGAGAAATGACGATAAAATTGCTGTTTTAAACTCGCAAAAACATAGAAAAACGCTGTTTTCAACTATGTAAACTGACAAATTCATGTTTCTTTCGTGCGAAGCGGCGATTTATGAGAAATGACGATAAAATTGCTGTTTTAAACTCGCAAAAACATAGAAAAACGCAATTTTCAACTATATAAACTGACAAATTCATGTTTCTTCCTTGCGAAACGGCGATTTATGAGAAATGACGATAAAATTTCTGTTTTAAACTTGCAAAAACATAGAAAAACGCTATTTTTAACAACTCAAACTGATAAATTAATGTTTCTTTCGTGCGAAACGGCGATTTATGAGATATGACGATAAAATAGTTTTTTAAACTTGCAAAAACATAGAAAAACGCTGTTTTCAACTATTCAAACTGATAAATTCATGTTTCTTTCGTGCGAAACGGCGATTTATGAGAAATGACGATAAAATTGCTGTTTTAAACTTGCAAAAACATAGAAAAACGCTGTTTTT
>CAWWDY010001657.1:0-45097 GCA_963942605.1 Poecilus cupreus | reverse complement strand
AAAAACATAGAAAAACGCTGTTTTGAACTATTCAAACTGACAAATTCATGTTTCTTTCGTGTGAAACGGCGATTTATGAGAAATGACCGATAAAATTGCTGTTTTAAACTTGCAAAAACATAGAAAAACGCTGTTTTCAACTATTCAAACTGACAAATTCATGTTTCTTTCGTGTGAAACGGCGATTTATGAGAAATGACGATAAAATTGCTGTTTTAAACTTGCAAAAACATAGAAAAACGCTGTTTTGAACTATTCAAACTGACAAATTCATGTTTCTTTCGTGTGAAACGGCGATTTATGAGAAATGACGATAAAATTGCTGTTTTATACTTGCAAAAACATAGAAAAACGCAGTTTTCAACTATTTAAACTGACAAATTCATGTTTCTTTCGTGTGAAACGGCGATTTATGTGAAATGACGATAAAATTGCTGTTTTTAACATGAAAAAACATAGAAAAACGCTGTTTTGAACTATTCAAACTGACAAATTCATGTTTCTTTCGTGTGAAACGGCGATTTATGAGAAATGACGATAAAATTGCTGTTTTAAACTTGCAAAAACATAGAAAAACGCTGTTTTGAACTATTCAAACTTACAAATTCATGTTTCTTTCGTTTGAAACGGCGATTTATGAGAAATGACGATAAAATTGCTGTTTTAAACTTGCCAAAACATAGAAAAACTCTGTTTTTAACTATTCAAACTGATAAATTCATGTTTCTTTCGTGTGAAACGGCGATTTGTGAGAAATGACGATAAAATTGCTGTTTTAAACTTGCAAAAACATAGAAAAACGCTGTTTTTAACTATTCAAACTGATAAATTCAGGTTTCTTTCGTTCGAAACGGTGGATTTTTGTGAAATCGCGATAAAACTGCTGTAAACTTGCAAAAACATAAAAAAACGCTGTTTTGAAATATTCAAACTGATAAATTCATGTTTCTTTCGTGTGAAACGGCGATTTATGTGAAATGACGATAAAATTGCTGTTTTAAACTTGCAAAAACATAGAAAAACGCTGTTTTTAACTATTCAAACTGATAAATTCAGGTTTCTTTCGTGTGAAACGGCGATTTATGAGAAATGACGATAAAATTGCTGTTTTAAACTTGCAAAAACATAGAAAAACGCTGTTTTGAACTATTCAAACTGACAAATTCATGTTTCTTTCGTGTGAAACGGCGATTTATGAGAAATGACTATAAAATTGCTGTTTTAAACTTGCAAAAACATAGAAAAACGCTGTTTTTAACTATTTAAACTGACAAATTCATGTTTCTTTCGTGTGAAACGGCGATTTATGAGAAATGACGATAAAATTGCTGTTTTAAACATGAAAAAACATAGAAAAACGCTGTTTTGAACTATTCAAACTGAAAAATTCATGTTTCTTTCGTGTGAAACGGCGATTTATGAGAAATGACGATAAAATTGCTGTTTTAAACTTGCAAAAACATAGAAAAACGCTGTTTTTAACTATTCAAACTGATAAATTCATGTTTCTTTCGTGTGAAACGGCGATTTATGAGAAATGACGATAAAATTGCTGTTTTAAACATGAAAAAACATAGAAAAAACGCTGTTTTGAACTATTCAAACTGACAAATTCATGTTTCTTTCGTGTGAAACGGCGATTTATGAGAAATGACGATAAAATTGCGGTTTTAAACTTGCAAAAACATAGAAAAACGCTGTTTTGAACTATTCAAACTGACAAATTCATGTTTCTTTCGTGTGAAACGGCGATTTATGAGAAATGACGATAAAATTGCTGTTTTAAACTTGCAAAAACATAGAAAAACGCTGTTTTTAACTATTCAAACTGATAAATTCATGTTTCTTTCGTGTGAAACGGCAATTTATGAGAAATGACGATAAAATTGCTGTTTTAAACTTGCAAAAACATAGAAAAACGCTGTTTTTAACTATTCAAACTGATAAATTCATGTTTCTTTCGTGTGAAACGGCGATTTATGAGAAATGACGATAAAATTGCTGTTTTAAACTTGCAAAAACATAGAAAAACGCTGTTTTTAACTATTCAAACTGATAAATTCAGGTTTCTTTCGTTCGAAACGGTGGATTTTTGTGAAATCGCGATAAAACTGCTGTAAACTTGCAAAAACATAAAAAAACGCTGTTTTGAAATATTCAAACTGATAAATTCATGTTTCTTTCGTGTGAAACGGCGATTTATGTGAAATGACGATAAAATTGCTGTTTTAAACTTGCAAAAACATAGAAAAACGCTGTTTTTAACTATTCAAACTGATAAATTCAGGTTTCTTTCGTGTGAAACGGCGATTTATGAGAAATGACGATAAAATTGCTGTTTTAAACTTGCAAAAACATAGAAAAACGCTGTTTTGAACTATTCAAACTGACAAATTCATGTTTCTTCCGTGTGAAACGGCGATTTATGAGAAATGACTATAAAATTGCTGTTTTAAACTTGCAAAAACATAGAAAAACGCTGTTTTGAACTATTCAAACTGACAAATTCATGTTTCTTTCGTGTGAAACGGCGATTTATGAGAAATGACGATAAAATTGCTGTTTTAAACTTGCAAAAACATAGAAAAACGCTGTTTTCAACTATTCAAACTGACAAATTCATGTTTCTTTCGTGTGAAACGGCGATTTATGAGAAATGACGATAAAATTGCTGTTTTAAACTTGCAAAAACATAGAAAAACGCTGTTTTGAACTATTCAAACTGACAAATTCATGTTTCTTTCGTGTGAAACGGCGATTTATGAGAAATGACGATAAAATTGCTGTTTTATACTTGCAAAAACATAGAAAAACGCAGTTTTCAACTATTTAAACTGACAAATTCATGTTTCTTTCGTGTGAAACGGCGATTTATGTGAAATGACGATAAAATTGCTGTTTTTAACATGAAAAAACATAGAAAAACGCTGTTTTGAACTATTCAAACTGACAAATTCATGTTTCTTTCGTGTGAAACGGCGATTTATGAGAAATGACGATAAAATTGCTGTTTTAAACTTGCAAAAACATAGAAAAACGCTGTTTTGAACTATTCAAACTTACAAATTCATGTTTCTTTCGTTTGAAACGGCGATTTATGAGAAATGACGATAAAATTGCTGTTTTAAACTTGCCAAAACATAGAAAAACTCTGTTTTTAACTATTCAAACTGATAAATTCATGTTTCTTTCGTGTGAAACGGCGATTTGTGAGAAATGACGATAAAATTGCTGTTTTAAACTTGCAAAAACATAGAAAAACGCTGTTTTTAACTATTCAAACTGATAAATTCAGGTTTCTTTCGTTCGAAACGGTGGATTTTTGTGAAATCGCGATAAAACTGCTGTAAACTTGCAAAAACATAAAAAAACGCTGTTTTGAAATATTCAAACTGATAAATTCATGTTTCTTTCGTGTGAAACGGCGATTTATGTGAAATGACGATAAAATTGCTGTTTTAAACTTGCAAAAACATAGAAAAACGCTGTTTTTAACTATTCAAACTGATAAATTCAGGTTTCTTTCGTGTGAAACGGCGATTTATGAGAAATGACGATAAAATTGCTGTTTTAAACTTGCAAAAACATAGAAAAACGCTGTTTTGAACTATTCAAACTGACAAATTCATGTTTCTTTCGTGTGAAACGGCGATTTATGAGAAATGACTATAAAATTGCTGTTTTAAACTTGCAAAAACATAGAAAAACGCTGTTTTTAACTATTTAAACTGACAAATTCATGTTTCTTTCGTGTGAAACGGCGATTTATGAGAAATGACGATAAAATTGCTGTTTTAAACATGAAAAAACATAGAAAAACGCTGTTTTGAACTATTCAAACTGAAAAATTCATGTTTCTTTCGTGTGAAACGGCGATTTATGAGAAATGACGATAAAATTGCTGTTTTAAACTTGCAAAAACATAGAAAAACGCTGTTTTTAACTATTCAAACTGATAAATTCATGTTTCTTTCGTGTGAAACGGCGATTTATGAGAAATGACGATAAAATTGCTGTTTTAAACATGAAAAAACATAGAAAAACGCTGTTTTGAACTATTCAAACTGACAAATTCATGTTTCTTTCGTGTGAAACGGCGATTTATGAGAAATGACGATAAAATTGCGGTTTTAAACTTGCAAAAACATAGAAAAACGCTGTTTTGAACTATTCAAACTGACAAATTCATGTTTCTTTCGTGTGAAACGGCGATTTATGAGAAATGACGATAAAATTGCTGTTTTAAACTTGCAAAAACATAGAAAAACGCTGTTTTTAACTATTCAAACTGATAAATTCATGTTTCTTTCGTGTGAAACGGCAATTTATGAGAAATGACGATAAAATTGCTGTTTTAAACTTGCAAAAACATAGAAAAACGCTGTTTTTAACTATTCAAACTGATAAATTCATGTTTCTTTCGTGTGAAACGGCGATTTATGAGAAATGACGATAAAATTGTTGTTTTAAACATGAAAAAACATAGAAAAACGCTGTTTTGAACTATTCAAACTGACAAATTCATGTTTCTTTCGTGTGAAACGGCGATTTATGAGAAATGACGATAAAATTGCTGTTTTAAACTTGCAAAAACATAGAAAAACGCTGTTTTCAACTATTCAAACTGACAAATTCATGTTTCTTTCGTGTGAAACGGCGATTTATGAGAAATGACGATAAAATTGCTGTTTTAAACTTGCAAAAACATAGAAAAACGCTGTTTTGAACTATTCAAACTGACAAATTCATGTTTCTTTCGTGTGAAACGGCGATTTATGAGAAATGACGATAAAATTGCTGTTTTATACTTGCAAAAACATAGAAAAACGCAGTTTTCAACTATTTAAACTGACAAATTCATGTTTCTTTCGTGTGAAACGGCGATTTATGTGAAATGACGATAAAATTGCTGTTTTTAACATGAAAAAACATAGAAAAACGCTGTTTTGAACTATTCAAACTGACAAATTCATGTTTCTTTCGTGTGAAACGGCGATTTATGAGAAATGACGATAAAATTGCTGTTTTAAACTTGCAAAAACATAGAAAAACGCTGTTTTGAACTATTCAAACTGACAAATTCATGTTTCTTTCGTTTGAAACGGCGATTTATGAGAAATGACGATAAAATTGCTGTTTTAAACTTGCCAAAACATAGAAAAACTCTGTTTTTAACTATTCAAACTGATAAATTCATGTTTCTTTCGTGTGAAACGGCGATTTGTGAGAAATGACGATAAAATTGCTGTTTTAAACTTGCAAAAACATAGAAAAACGCTGTTTTTAACTATTCAAACTGATAAATTCAGGTTTCTTTCGTTCGAAACGGTGGATTTTTGTGAAATCGCGATAAAACTGCTGTAAACTTGCAAAAACATAAAAAAACGCTGTTTTGAAAT
The DNA here is from genome assembly GCA_963942605.1 of Poecilus cupreus. NCBI lineage: Eukaryota > Metazoa > Arthropoda > Insecta > Coleoptera > Carabidae > Poecilus > Poecilus cupreus. Next base: position 39,698 of record CAWWDY010001657.1, on the reverse strand, counting down.
ATTCAAACTGATAAATTCATGTTTCTTTCGTGTGAAACGGCGATTTATGTGAAATGACGATAAAATTGCTGTTTTAAACTTGCAAAAACATAGAAAAACGCTGTTTTTAACTATTCAAACTGATAAATTCAGGTTTCTTTCGTGTGAAACGGCGATTTATGAGAAATGACGATAAAATTGCTGTTTTAAACTTGCAAAAACATAGAAAAACGCTGTTTTGAACTATTCAAACTGACAAATTCATGTTTCTTTCGTGTGAAACGGCGATTTATGAGAAATGACTATAAAATTGCTGTTTTAAACTTGCAAAAACATAGAAAAACGCTGTTTTTAACTATTTAAACTGACAAATTCATGTTTCTTTCGTGTGAAACGGCGATTTATGAGAAATGACGATAAAATTGCTGTTTTAAACATGAAAAAACATAGAAAAACGCTGTTTTGAACTATTCAAACTGAAAAATTCATGTTTCTTTCGTGTGAAACGGCGATTTATGAGAAATGACGATAAAATTGCTGTTTTAAACTTGCAAAAACATAGAAAAACGCTGTTTTTAACTATTCAAACTGATAAATTCATGTTTCTTTCGTGTGAAACGGCGATTTATGAGAAATGACGATAAAATTGCTGTTTTAAACATGAAAAAACATAGAAAAACGCTGTTTTGAACTATTCAAACTGACAAATTCATGTTTCTTTCGTGTGAAACGGCGATTTATGAGAAATGACGATAAAATTGCGGTTTTAAACTTGCAAAAACATAGAAAAACGCTGTTTTGAACTATTCAAACTGACAAATTCATGTTTCTTTCGTGTGAAACGGCGATTTATGAGAAATGACGATAAAATTGCTGTTTTAAACTTGCAAAAACATAGAAAAACGCTGTTTTTAACTATTCAAACTGATAAATTCATGTTTCTTTCGTGTGAAACGGCAATTTATGAGAAATGACGATAAAATTGCTGTTTTAAACTTGCAAAAACATAGAAAAACGCTGTTTTTAACTATTCAAACTGATAAATTCATGTTTCTTTCGTGTGAAACGGCGATTTATGAGAAATGACGATAAAATTGTTGTTTTAAACATGAAAAAACATAGAAAAACGCTGTTTTGAACTATTCAAACTGACAAATTCATGTTTCTTTCGTGTGAAACGGCGATTTATGAGAAATGACGATAAAATTGCTGTTTTAAACTTGCAAAAACATAGAAAAACGCTGTTTTGAACTATTCAAACTGACAAATTCATGTTTCTTTCGTGTGAATTGGCGATTTATGAGAAATGACGATAAAATTGCTGTTTTAAACTTGCAAAAACATAGAAAAACGCTGTTTTTAACTATTCAAACTGATAAATTCATGTTTCTTTCGTGTGAAACGGCGATTTATGAGAAATGACGATAAAATTGCTGTTTTAAACTTGCAAAAACATAGAAAAACGCTGTTTTTAACTATTCAAACTGATAAATTCAGGTTTTTTTCGTTCGAAACGGTGGATTTTTGTGAAATCACGATAAAACTGCTGTTTTAAACTTGCAAAAACATAGAAAAACGCTGTTTTGAACTATTCAAACTGATAAATTCATGTTTCTTTCGTGTGAAACGGCGATTTATGAGAAATGACGATAAAATTGCTGTTTTAAACTTGCAAAAACATAGAAAAACGCTGTTTTTAACTATTCAAACTGATAAATTCAGGTTTCTTTCGTGTAAAACGGCGATTTATGAGAAATTACGATAAAATTGCTGTTTTAAACTTGCAAAAACATAGAAAAACGCTGTTTTCAACTATTCAAACTGACAAATTCATGTTTCTTTCGTGTGAAACGGCGATTTATGAGAAATGACGATAAAATTGCTGTTTTAAACATGAAAAAACATAGAAAAACGCTGTTTTGAACTATTCAAACTGAAAAATTCATGTTTCTTTCGTGTGAAACGGCGATTTATGAGAAATGACGATAAAATTGCTGTTTTAAACTTGCAAAAACATAGAAAAACGCTGTTTTTAACTATCCAAACTGATAAATTCATGTTTCTTTCGTGTGAAACGGCGATTTATGAGAAATGACGATAAAATTGCTGTTTTAAACTTGCAAAAACATAGAAAAACGCTATTTTAACTATTCAAACTGATAAATTTAGGTTTCTTTCGTGTGAAACGGCGATTTATGAGAAATGACGATAAAATTGCTGTTTTAAACTTGCAAAAACATAGAAAAACGCTGTTTTTAACTATTCAAACCGATAAATTCATGTTTCTTTCGTGTGAAACGGCAATTTATGAGAAATGACGATAAAATTGCTGTTTTAAACTTGCAAAAACATAGAAAAACGCTGTTTTTAACTATTCAAACTGATAAATTCAGGTTTCTTTCGTGTGAAACGGCGATTTATGAGAAATGACGATAAAATTGCTGTTTTAAACTTGCAAAAACATAGAAAAACGCTATTTTAACTATTCAAACTGATAAATTCAGGTTTCTTTCGTGTGAAACGGCGATTTATGAGAAATGACGATAAAATTGCTGTTTTAAACATGCAAAAACATAGAAAAACGCTGTTTTTAACTATTTAAACTGACAAATTCATGTTTCTTTCGTGTGAAACGGCGATTTATGAGAAATGACGATAAAATTGCTGTTTTAAACTTGCAAAAACATAGAAAAACGCTGTTTTTAACTATTCAAACTGACAAATTCATATTTCTTTCGTGTGAAACGGCGTTTTATGAGAAATGACGATAAAATTGCTGTTTTAAACTTGCAAAAACATAGAAAAACGCTGTTTTGAACTATTCAAACTGACAAATTCATGTTTCTTTCGTGTGAAACGGCGATTTATGAGAAATGACGATAAAATTGCTGTTTTAAACTTGCAAAAACATAGAAAAACGCTGTTTTCAACTATTCAAACTGACAAATTCATGTTTTTTTCGTGTGAAACGGCGATTTATGAGAAATGACGATAAAATTGCTGTTTTAAACATGAAAAAACATAGAAAAACGCTGTTTTAAACTATTCAAACTGACAAATTCATGTTTCTTTCGTGTGAAACGGCGATTTATGAGAAATGACGATAAAATTGCTGTTTTAAACTTGCAAAAACATAGAAAAACGCAGTTTTCAACTATTCAAACTGACAAATTCATGTTTCTTTCGTGTGAAACGGCGATTTATGAGAAATGACGATAAAATTGCTGTTTTAAACATGAAAAAACATAGAAAAACGGTGTTTTGAACTATTCAAACTGACAAATTCATGTTTCTTTCGTGTGAAACGGCGATTTATGAGAAATGACGATAAAATTGCTGTTTTAAACTTGAAAAAACATAGAAAAACGCTGTTTTGAACTATTCAAACTGACAAATTCATGTTTCTTTCGTTTGAAACGGCGATTTATGAGAAATGACGATAAAATTGCTGTTTTAAACTTGCCAAAACATAGAAAAACGCTGTTTTGAACTATTCAAACTGATAAATTCATGTTTCTTTCGTGTGAAACGGCGATTTATGTGAAATGACGATAAAGTTGCTGTTTTAAACTTGCAAAAACATAGAAAAACGCTGTTTTTTAACTATTCAAACTGAGAAATTCAGGTTTCTTTCGTGTGAAACGGCGATTTATGAGAAATGACGATAAAATTGCTGTTTTAAACTTGCAAAAACATAGAAAAACGCTGTTTTGAACTATTCAAACTGACAAATTCATGTTTCTTTCGTGTGAAACGGCGATTTATGAGAAATGACTATAAAATTGCTGTTTTAAACTTGCAAAAACATAGAAAAACGCTGTTTTTAACTATTCAAACTGATAAATTCATGTTTCTTTCGTGTGAAACGGCGATTTATGAGAAATGACGATAAAATTGCTGTTTTAAACTTGCAAAAACATAGAAAAATCTGTTTTGAACTATTCAAACTGACAAATTCAAGTTTCTTCCGTGTGAAACGGCGATTTATGGGAAATTGCGATAAAATTGCTGTTTTAAACTTGCAAAAACATAGAAAAACGCTGTTTTTTAACTATTCAAACTGATAAATTCAGGTTTCTTTCGTTCGAAACGGTGGATTTTTGTGAAATCACGATAAAACTGCTGTTTTAAACTTGCAAAAACATAGAAAAACGCGGTTTTGAACTATTCAAACTGATAAATTCATGTTTCTTTCGTGTGAAACGGCGATTTATGAGAAATGACGATAAAATTGCTGTTTTAAACTTGCAAAAACATAGAAAAACGCTGTTTTTAACTATTCAAACTGATAAATTCAGGTTTCTTTCGTGTGAAACGGCGATTTATGAGAAATTACGATAAAATTGCTGTTTTAAACTTGCAAAAACATAGAAAAACGCTGTTTTCAACTATTCAAACTGACAAATTCATGTTTCTTTCGTGTGAAACGGCGATTTATGAGAAATGACGATAAAATTGCTGTTTTAAATATGAAAAAACATAGAAAAACGCTGTTTTAAACTATTCAAACTGACAAATTCAAGTTTCTTTCGTGTGAAACGGCGATTTTTGAGAAATGACGACAAAATTGCTGTTTTAAACTTGCAAAAACATAGAAAAACGCTGTTTTGAACTATTCAAACTGACAAATTCATGTTTCTTTCGTGTGAAACGGCGATTTATGAGAAATGACGATAAAATTGCTGTTTTAAACTTGCAAAAACATAGAAAAACGCTGTTTTTAACTATTCAAACTGATAAATTCAGGTTTCTTTCGTTCGAAACGGTGGATTTTTGTGAAATCACGATAAAACTGCTGTTTTAAACTTGCAAAAACATAGAAAAACGCTGTTTTGAACTATTCAAACTTATAAATTCATGTTTCTTTCGTGTGAAACGGCGTTTTATGAGAAATGACGATAAAATTGCTGTTTTAAAACTTGCAAAAACATAGAAAAACGCTGTTTTGAACTATTCAAACTGACAAATTCATGTTTCTTTCGTGTGAAACGGCGATTTATGAGAAATGACGATAAAATTGCTGTTTTAAACTTGCAAAAACATAGAAAAACGCTGTTTTTCAACTATTCAAACTGACAAATTCATGTTTTTTTCGTGTGAAACGGCGATTTATGAGAAATGACGATAAAATTGCTGTTTTAAACATGAAAAAACATAGAAAAACGCTGTTTTGAACTATTCAAACTGACAAATTCATGTTTCTTTCGTGTGAAACGGCGATTTATGAGAAATGACGATAAAATTGCTGTTTTAAACTTGCAAAAACATAGAAAAACGCAGTTTTCAACTATTCAAACTGACAAATTCATGTTTCTTTCGTGTGAAACGGCGATTTATGAGAAATGACGATAAAATTGCTGTTTTAAACATGAAAAAACATAGAAAAACGCTGTTTTGAACTATTCAAACTGACAAATTCATGTTTCTTTCGTGTGAAACGGCGATTTATGAGAAATGACGATAAAATTGCTGTTTTAAACTTGAAAAAACATAGAAAAACGCTGTTTTGAACTATTCAAACTGACAAATTCATGTTTCTTTCGTTTGAAACGGCGATTTATGAGAAATGACGATAAAATTGCTGTTTTAAACTTGCCAAAACATAGAAAAAACGCTGTTTTGAACTATTCAAACTGATAAATTCATGTTTCTTTCGTGTGAAACGGCGATTTATGTGAAATGACGATAAAATTGCTGTTTTAAATTTGCAAAAACATAGAAAAACGCTGTTTTTAACTATTCAAACTGAGAAATTCAGGTTTCTTTCGTGTGAAACGGCGATTTATGAGAAATGACGATAAAATTGCTGTTTTAAACTTGCAAAAACATAGAAAAACGCTGTTTTGAACTATTCAAACTGACAAATTCATGTTTCTTTCGTGTGAAACGGCGATTTATGAGAAATGACTATAAAATTGCTGTTTTAAACTTGCAAAAACATAGAAAAACGCTGTTTTTAACTATTCAAACTGATAAATTCATGTTTCTTTCGTGTGAAACGGCGATTTATGAGAAATGACGATAAAATTGCTGTTTTAAACTTGCAAAAATATAGAAAAAATCTGTTTTGAACTATTCAAACTGACAAATTCAAGTTTCTTTCGTGTGAAACGGCGATTTATGGGAAATTGCGATAAAATTGCTGTTTTAAACTTGCAAAAACATAGAAAAACGCTGTTTTTAACTATTCAAACTGATAAATTCAGGTTTCTTTCGTTCGAAACGGTGGATTTTTGTGAAATCACGATAAAACTGCTGTTTTAAACTTGCAAAAACATAGAAAAAACGCGGTTTTGAACTATTCAAACTGATAAATTCATGTTTCTTTCGTGTGAAACGGCGATTTATGAGAAATGACGATAAAATTGCTGTTTTAAACTTGCAAAAACATAGAAAAACGCTGTTTTCAAGTATTCAAACTGACAAATTCATGTTTCTTTCGTGTGAAACGGCGATTTATGAGAAATGACGATAAAATAGCTGTTTTAAACATGAAAAAACATAGAAAAACGCTGTTTTGAACTATTCAAACTGACAAATTCATGTTTCTTTCGTGTGAAACGGCGATTTATGAGAAATGACGATAAAATTGCTGTTTTAAATATGTAAAAACATAGAAAAACGCTGTTTTGAACTATTCAAACTGACAAATTCAAGTTTCTTTCGTGTGAAACGGCGATTTTTGAGAAATGACGATAAAATTGCTGTTTTAAACTTGCAAAAACATAGAAAAACGCTGTTTTGAACTATTCAAACTGACAAATTCATGTTTCTTTCGTGTGAAACGGCGATTTATGAGAAATGACGATTATATTGCTGTTTTAAACTTGTAAAAACATAGAAAAACGCTGTTTTTAACTATTCAAACTGATAAATTCATTTTTCTTTCGTGTGAAACGGCGATTTATGAGAAATGACGATAAAATTGCTGTTTTAAACTTGCAAAAACATAGAAAAACGCTGTTTTTAACTATTCAAACTGATAAATTCAGGTTTCTTTCGTTCGAAACGGTTGATTTTTGTGAAATCACGATAAAACTGCTGTTTTAAACTTGCAAAAACATAGAAAAACGCTGTTTTGAACTATTCAAACTTATAAATTCATGTTTCTTTCGTGTGAAACGGCGTTTTATGAGAAATGACGATAAAATTGCTGTTTTAAACTTGCAAAAACATAGAATAACGCTGTTTTGAACGATTCAAACTGACAAATTCATGTTTCTTTCGTGTGAAACGGCGATTTATGAGAAATGACGTTAAAATTGCTGTTTTAAACTTGCAAAAACATAGAAAAACGCTGTTTTGAACTATTCAAACTGACAAATTCATGTTTCTTTCGTGTGAAACGGCGATTTATGAGAAATGACGATAAAATTGCTGTTTTAAACTTGCAAAAACATAGAAAAACGCTGTTTTTAACTATTCAAACTGATAAATTCAGGTTTCTTTCGTTCGAAACGGTGGATTTTTGTGAAATCACGATAAAACTGCTGTTTTAAACTTGCAAAAACATAGAAAAACGCTGTTTTGAACTATTCAAACTGATAAATTCATGTTTCTTTCGTGTGAAACGGCGATTTATGAGAAATGACGATAAAATTGCTGTTTTAAACTTGCAAAAACATAGAAAAACGCTGTTTTTAACTATTCAAACTGATAAATTCAGGTTTCTTTCGTGTAAAACGGCGATTTATGAGAAATTACGATAAAATTGCTGTTTTAAACTTGCAAAAACATAGAAAAACGCTGTTCTCAACTATTCAAACTGACAAATTCATGTTTCTTTCGTGTGAAACGGCGATTTATGAGAAATGACGATAAAATTGCTGTTTTAAACATGAAAAAACATAGAAAAACGCTGTTTTGAACTATTCAAACTGAAAAATTCATGTTTCTTTCGTGTGAAACGGCGATTTATGAGAAATGACGATAAAATTGCTGTTTTAAACTTGCAAAAACATAGAAAAACGCTGTTTTTAACTATCCAAACTGATAAATTCATGTTTCTTTCGTGTGAAACGGCGATTTATGAGAAATTACGATAAAATTGCTGTTTTAAACTTGCAAAAACATAGAAAAACGCTGTTTTCAACTATTCAAACTGACAAATTCATGTTTCTTTTGTGTGAAACGGCGATTTATGAGAAATGACGATAAAATTGCTGTTTTAAACATGAAAAAACATAGAAAAACGCTGTTTTGAACTATTCAAACTGATAAATTCATGTTTCTTTCGTGTGAAACGGCGATTTATGAGAAATGACGATAAAATTGCTGTTTCAAACTTGCAAAAACATAGAAAAACGCTGTTTTTAACTATTCAAACTGATAAATTCAGGTTTCTTTCGTGTGAAACGGCGATTTATGAGAAATGACGATAAAATTGCTGTTTTAAACTTGCAAAAACATAGAAAAACGCTATTTTAACTATTCAAACTGATAAATTCAGGTTTCTTTCGTGTGAAACGGCGATTTATGAGAAATGACGATAAAATTGCTGTTTTAAACATGCAAAAACATAGAAAAACGCTGTTTTTAACTATTCAAACTGACAAATTCATGTTTCTTTCGTGTGAAACGGCGATTTATGAGAAATGACGATAAAATTGCTGTTTTAAACTTGCAAAAACATAGAAAAACGCTGTTTTTAACTATTCAAACTGACAAATTCATATTTCTTTCGTGTGAAACGGCGTTTTATGAGAAATGACGATAAAATTGCTGTTTTAAACTTGCAAAAACATAGAAAAACGCTGTTTTGAACTATTCAAACTGACAAATTCATGTTTCTTTCGTGTGAAACGGCGATTTATGAGAAATGACGATAAAATTGCTGTTTTAAACTTGCAAAAACATAGAAAAACGCTGTTTTCAACTATTCAAACTGACAAATTCATGTTTTTTTCGTGTGAAACGGCGATTTATGAGAAATGACGATAAAATTGCTGTTTTAAACATGAAAAAACATAGAAAAACGCTGTTTTGAACTATTTAAACTAACAAATTCATGTTTCTTTCGTGTGAAACGGCGATTTTTGAGAAATGACGATAAAATTGCTGTTTTAAACTTGCAAAAACATAGAAAAACGCTGTTTTGAACTATTCAAACTGACAAATTCATGTTTCTTTTGTGTGAAACGGCGATTTATGAGAAATGACGATAAAATTGCTGTTTTAAACTTGTAAAAACATAGAAAAACGCTGTTTTTAACTATTCAAACTGATAAATTCATGTTTCTTTCGTGTGAAACGGCGATTTATGAGAAATGACGATAAAATTGCTGTTTTAAACTTGCAAAAACATAGAAAAACGCTGTTTTTAACTATTCGAACTGATAAATTCAGGTTGCTTTCGTTCGAAACAGTGGATTTTTATGAAATCACGATAAAACTGCTGTTTTAAACTTGCAAAAACATAGAAAAACGCTGTTTTGAACTATTCAAACTTATAAATTCATGTTTCTTTCGTGTGAAACGGCGTTTTATGAGAAATGACGATAAAATTGCTGTTTTAAACTTGCAAAAACATAGAATAACGCTGTTTTGAACTATTCAAACTGACAAATTAATGTTTCTTGCGTGTGAAACGGCGATTTATGTGAAATGACGATAAAATTGCTGTTTTAAACTTGCAAAAACATAGAAAAACGCTGTTTTCAACTATTCAAACTGACAAATTCATGTTTCTTTCGTGTGAAACGGCGATTTATGAGAAATGACGATAAAATTGTTGTTTTAAACATGAAAAAACATAGAAAAACGCTGTTTTGAACTATTCAAACTGACAAATTCATGTTTCTTTCGTGTGAAACGGCGATTTATGAGAAATGACGTTAAAATTGCTGTTTTAAACTTGCAAAAACATAGAAAAACGCTGTTTTGAACTATTCAAACTGACAAATTCATGTTTCTTTCGTGTGAAACGGCGATTTATGAGAAATGACGATAAAATTGCTGTTTTAAACTTGCAAAAACATAGAAAAACGCAGTTTTCAACTATTCAAACTGACAAATTCATGTTTCTTTCGTGTGAAACGGCGATTTATGAGAAATGACGATAAAATTGCTGTTTTAAACATGAAAAAACATAGAAAAACGCTGTTTTGAACTATTCAAACTGATTTATTCATGTTTCTTTCGTGTGAAACGGCGATTTATGAGAAATGACGATAAAATTGCTGTTTTAAACTTGAAAAAACATAGAAAAACGCTGTTTTGAACTATTCAAACTGACAAATTCATGTTTCTTTCGTGTGAAACGGCGATTTATGGGAAATGACGATAAAATTGCTGTTTTAAACTTGCAAAAACATAGAAAAACGCTGTTTTTAACTATTCAAACTGATAAATTCAGGTTTCTTTCGTTCGAAACGGTGGATTTTTGTGAAATCACGATAAAACTGCTGTTTTAAACTTGCAAAAACATAGAAAAACGCTGTTTTGAACTATTCAAACTGATAAATTCATGTTTCTTTCGTGTGAAACGGCGATTTATGAGAAATGACGATAAAATTGCTGTTTTAAACTTGCAAAAACATAGAAAAACGCTGTTTTGAACTATTCAAACTGACAAATTCATGTTTCTTTCGTGTGAAACGGCGATTTATGGGAAATGACGATAAAATTGCTGTTTTAAACTTGCAAAAACATAGAAAAACGCTGTTTTTAACTATTCAAACTGATAAATTCAGGTTTCTTTCGTTCGAAACGGTGGATTTTTGTGAAATCACGATAAAACTGCTGTTTTAAACTTGCAAAAACATAGAAAAACGCTGTTTTGAACTATTCAAACTGATAAATTCATGTTTCTTTCGTGTGAAACGGCGATTTATGAGAAATGACGATAAAATTGCTGTTTTAAACTTGCAAAAACATAGAAAAACGCTGTTTTTAACTATTCAAACTGATAAATTCAGGTTTCTTTCGTGTGAAACGGCGATTTATGAGAAATTACGATAAAATTGCTGTTTTAAACATGAAAAAACATAGAAAAACGCTGTTTTGAACTATTCAAACTGACAAATTCATGTTTCTTTCGTGTGAAACGGCGATTTATGAGAAATGACGATAAAATTGCTGTTTTAAACTTGCAAAAACATAGAAAAACGCTGTTTTGAACTATTCAAACTGACAAATTCATGTTTCTTTCGTGTGAAACGGCGATTTATGAGAATTGACGATAAAATTGCTGTTTTAAACTTGCAAAAACATAGAAAAACGCTGTTTTTAACTATTCAAACTGATAAATTCATGTTTCTTTCGTGTGAAACGGCAATTTATGAGAAATGACGATAAAATTGCTGTTTTAAACTTGCAAAAACATAGAAAAACGCTGTTTTTAACTATTCAAACTGACAAATTCATGTTTCTTTCGTGTGAAACGGCGTTTTATGAGAAATGACGATAAAATTGCTGTTTTAAACTTGCAAAAACATAGAAAAACGCTGTTTTGAACTATTCAAACTGACAAATTCATGTTTCTTTCGTGTGAAACGGCGATTTATGAGAAATTACGATAAAATTGCTGTTTTAAACTTGCAAAAACATAGAAAAACGCTGTTTTCAACTATTCAAACTGACAAATTCATGTTTCTTTCGTGTGAAACGGCGATTTATGAGAAATGACGATAAAATTGCTGTTTTAAACTTGCAAAAACATAGAAAAACGCTGTTTTTAACTATTCAAACTGATAAATTCAGGTTTCTTTCGTGTGAAACGGCGATTTATGAGAAATTACGATAAAATTGCTGTTTTAAACTTGCAAAAACATAGAAAAACGCTGTTTTCAACTATTCAAACTGACAAATTCATGTTTCTTTCGTGTGAAACGGCGATTTATGAGAAATGACGATAAAATTGCTGTTTTAAACATGAAAAAACATAGAAAAACGCTGTTTTGAACTATTCAAACTGAAAAATTCATGTTTCTTTCGTGTGAAACGGCGATTAATGAGAAATGACGATAAAATTGCTGTTTTAAACTTGCAAAAACATAGAAAAACGCTGTTTTTAACTATTCAAACTGATAAATTCATGTTTCTTTCGTGTGAAACGGCGATTTATGAGAAATGACGATAAAATTGCTGTTTTAAACATGAAAAAACATAGAAAAACGCTGTTTTGAACTATTCAAACTGACAAATTCATGTTTCTTTCGTGTGAAACGGCGATTTATGAGAAATGACGATAAAATTGCTGTTTTAAACTTGCAAAAACATAGAAAAACGCTGTTTTGAACTATTCAAACTGACAAATTCATGTTTCTTTCGTGTGAAACGGCGATTTATGAGAAATGACGATAAAATTGCTGTTTTAAACTTGCAAAAACATAGAAAAACGCTGTTTTTAACTATTCAAACTGATAAATTCAGGTTTCTTTCGTTCGAAACGGTGGATTTTTGTGAAATCACGATAAAACTGCTGTTTTAAACTTGCAAAAACATAGAAAAACGCTGTTTTGAACTATTCAAACTTATAAATTCATGTTTCTTTCGTGTGAAACGGCGTTTTATGAGAAATGACGATAAAATTGCTGTTTTAAACTTGCAAAAACATAGAAAAACGCTGTTTTTAACTATTCAAACCGATAAATTCATGTTTCTTTCGTGTGAAACGGCGATTTATGAGAAATGACGATAAAATTGCTGTTTTAAACATGAAAAAACATAGAAAAACGCTGTTTTGAACTATTCAAACTGAAAAATTCATGTTTCTTTCGTGTGAAACGGCGATTAATGAGAAATGACGATAAAATTGCTGTTTTAAACTTGCAAAAACATAGAAAAACGCTGTTTTTAACTATTCAAACTGATAAATTCATGTTTCTTTCGTGTGAAACGGCGATTTATGAGAAATGACGATAAAATTGCTGTTTTAAACATGAAAAAACATAGAAAAACGTTGTTTTGAACTATTCAAACTGACAAATTCATGTTTCTTTCGTGTGAAACGGCGATTTATGAGAAATGACGATAAAATTGCTGTTTTAAACTTGCAAAAACATAGAAAAACGCTGTTTTTAACTATTCAAACTGATAAATTCAGGTTTCTTTCGTTCGAAACGGTGGATTTTTGTGAAATCACGATAAAACTGCTGTTTTAAACTTGCAAAAACATAGAAAAACGCTGTTTTGAACTATTCAAACTGATAAATTCATGTTTCTTTCGTGTGAAACGGCGATTTGTGAGAAATGACGATAAAATTGCTGTTTTAAACTTGCAAAAACATAGAAAAACGCTGTTTTTAACTATTCAAACTGATAAATTCAGGTTTCTTTCGTTCGAAACGGTGGATTTTTGTGAAATCACGATAAAACTGCTGTTTTAAACTTGCAAAAACATAGAAAAACGCTGTTTTCAACTATTCAAACTGACAAATTCATGTTTCTTTCGTGTGAAACGGCGATTTATGAGAAATGACGATAAAATTGCTGTTTTAAACTTGCAAAAACATAGAAAAACGCTGTTTTGAACTATTCAAACTGACAAATTCATGTTTCTTTCGTGTGAAACGGCGATTTATGAGAAATGACGATAAAATTGTTGTTTTAAACATGAAAAAACATAGAAAAACGCTGTTTTGAACTATTCAAACTGACAAATTCATGTTTCTTTCGTGTGAAACGGCGATTTATGAGAAATGACGTTAAAATTGCTGTTTTAAACTTGCAAAAACATAGAAAAACGCTGTTTTGAACTATTCAAACTGACAAATTCATGTTTCTTTCGTGTGAAACGGCGATTTATGAGAAATGACGATAAAATTGCTGTTTTAAACTTGCAAAAACATAGAAAAACGCAGTTTTCAACTATTCAAACTGACAAATTCATGTTTCTTTCGTGTGAAACGGCGATTTATGAGAAATGACGATAAAATTGCTGTTTTAAACATGAAAAAACATAGAAAAACGCTGTTTTGAACTATTCAAACTGACAAATTCATGTTTCTTTCGTTTGAAACGGCGATTTATGAGAAATGACGATAAAATTGCTGTTTTAAACTTGCAAAAACATAGAAAAACGCTGTTTTGAACTATTCAAACTTACAAATTCATGTTTCTTTCGTTTGAAACGGCGATTTATGAGAAATGACGATAAAATTGCTGTTTTAAACTTGCCAAAACATAGAAAAACGCTGTTTTGAACTATTCAAACTGACAAATTCATGTTTCTTTCGTGTGAAACGGCGATTTATGAGAAATGACTATAAAATTGCTGTTTTAAACTTGCAAAAACATAGAAAAACGCTGTTTTTAACTATTCAAACTGATAAATTCATGTTTCTTTTGTGTGAAACGGCGATTTATGAGAAATGACGATAAAATTGCTGTTTTAAACTTGCAAAAACATAGAAAAACGCTGTTTTGAACTATTCAAACTGACAAATTCATGTTTCTTTCGTGTGAAACGGCGATTTATGGGAAATGACGATAAAATTGCTGTTTTAAACTTGCAAAAACATAGAAAAACGCTGTTTTTAACTATTCAAACTGATAAATTCAGGTTTCTTTCGTTCGAAACGGTGGATTTTTGTGAAATCACGATAAAACTGCTGTTTTAAACTTGCAAAAACATAGAAAAACGCTGTTTTGAACTATTCAAACTGATAAATTCATGTTTCTTTCGTGTGAAACGGCGATTTATGAGAAATGACGATAAAATTGCTGTTTTAAACTTGCAAAAACATAGAAAAACGCTGTTTTTAACTATTCAAACTGATAAATTCATGTTTCTTTCGTGTGAAACGGCGATTTATGAGAAATTACGATAAAATTGCTGTTTTAAACTTGCAAAAACATAGAAAAACGCTGTTTTCAACTATTCAAACTGACAAATTCATGTTTCTTTCGTGTGAAACGGCGATTTATGAGAAATGACGGTAAAATTGCTGTTTTAAACATGAAAAAAACATAGAAAAACGCTGTTTTGAACTATTCAAACTGAAAAATTCATGTTTCTTTCGTGTGAAACGGCGATTTATGAGAAATGACGATAAAATTGCTGTTTTAAACTTGCAAAAACATAGAAAAACGCTGTTTTTAACTATTCAAACTGATAAATTCATGTTTCTTTCGTGTGAAACGGCGATTTATGAGAAATGACGATAAAATTGCTGTTTTAAACATGAAAAAACATAGAAAAACGCTGTTTTGAACTATTCAAACTGACAAATTCATGTTTCTTTCGTGTGAAACGGCGATTTATGAGAAATGACGATAAAATTGCTGTTTTAAACTTGCAAAAACATAGAAAAACGCTGTTTTGAACTATTCAAACTGACAAATTCATGTTTCTTTCGTGTGAAACGGCGATTTATGAGAATTGACGATAAAATTGCTGTTTTAAACTTGCAAAAACATAGAAAAACGCTGTTTTTAACTATTCAAACTGATAAATTCATGTTTCTTTCGTGTGAAACGGCAATTTATGAGAAATGACGATAAAATTGCTGTTTTAAACTTGCAAAAACATAGAAAAACGCTGTTTTTAACTATTCAAACTGATAAATTCAGGTTTCTTTCGTTCGAAACGGTGGATTTTTGTGGAATCACGATAAAACTGCTGTTTTAAACTTGCAAAAACATAGAAAAACGCTGTTTTTAACTATTCAAACCGATAAATTCAGGTTTCTTTCGTGTGAAACGGCGATTTATGAGAAATGACGATAAAATTGCTGTTTTAAACTTGCAAAAACATAGAAAAACGCTGTTTTTAACTATTCAAACTGACAAATTCATGTTTCTTTCGTGTGAAACGGCGTTTTATGAGAAATGACGATAAAATTGCTGTTTTAAACTTGCAAAAACATAGAAAAACGCTGTTTTGAACTATTCAAACTGACAAATTCATGTTTCTTTCGTGTGAAACGGCGATTTATGAGAAATTACGATAAAATTGCTGTTTTAAACTTGCAAAAACATAGAAAAACGCTGTTTTCAACTATTCAAACTGACAAATTCATGTTTCTTTCGTGTGAAACGGCGATTTATGAGAAATGACGATAAAATTGCTGTTTTAAACTTGCAAAAACATAGAAAAACGCTGTTTTTAACTATTCAAACTGATAAATTCAGGTTTCTTTCGTGTGAAACGGCGATTTATGAGAAATTACGATAAAATTGCTGTTTTAAACTTGCAAAAACATAGAAAAACGCTGTTTTCAACTATTCAAACTGACAAATTCATGTTTCTTTCGTGTGAAACGGCGATTTATGAGAAATGACGATAAAATTGCTGTTTTAAACATGAAAAAACATAGAAAAACGCTGTTTTGAACTATTCAAACTGAAAAATTCATGTTTCTTTCATGTCAAACGGCGATTAATGAGAAATGACGATAAAATTGCTGTTTTAAACTTGCAAAAACATAGAAAAACGCTGTTTTTAACTATTCAAACTGATAAATTCATGTTTCTTTCGTGTGAAACGGCGATTTATGAGAAATGACGATAAAATTGCTGTTTTAAACATGAAAAAACATAGAAAAACGCTGTTTTGAACTATTCAAACTGACAAATTCAGGTTTCTTTCCTGTGAAACGGCAATTTATGAGAAATGACGATAAATTTGCTGTTTTAAACTTGCAAAAACATAGAAAAACGCTGTTTTGAACTATTCAAACTGACAAATTCATGTTTCTTTCGTGTGAAACGGCGATTTATGAGAAATGACGATAAAATTGCTGTTTTAAACTTGCAAAAACATAGAAAAACGCTGTTTTTAACTATTCAAACTGATAAATTCAGGTTTCTTTCGTTCGAAACGGTGGATTTTTGTGAAATCACGATAAAACTGCTGTTTTAAACTTGCAAAAACATAGAAAAACGCTGTTTTGAACTATTCAAACTTATAAATTCATGTTTCTTTCGTGTGAAACGGCGTTTTATGAGAAATGACGATAAAATTGCTGTTTTAAACTTGCAAAAACATAGAAAAACGCTGTTTTTAACTATTCAAACCGATAAATTCATGTTTCTTTCGTGTGAAACGGCGATTTATGAGAAATTACGATAAAATTGCTGTTTTAAACTTGCAAAAACATAGAAAAACGCTGTTTTCAACTATTCAAACTGACAAATTCATGTTTCTTTCGTGTGAAACGGCGATTTATGAGAAATGACGATAAAATTGCTGTTTTAAACTTGCAAAAACATAGAAAAACGCTGTTTTTAACTATTCAAACTGATAAATTCAGGTTTCTTTCGTGTGAAACGGCGATTTATGAGAAATTACGATAAAATTGCTGTTTTAAACTTGCAAAAACATAGAAAAACGCTGTTTTGAACTATTCAAACTGACAAATTCATGTTTCTTTCGTGTGAAACGGCGATTTATGAGAAATGACGATAAAATTGCTGTTTTAAACATGAAAAAACATAGAAAAACGCTGTTTTGAACTATTCAAACTGAAAAATTCATGTTTCTTTCGTGTGAAACGGCGATTAATGAGAAATGACGATAAAATTGCTGTTTT
Source organism: Poecilus cupreus (assembly GCA_963942605.1). Classification (NCBI taxonomy): domain Eukaryota; kingdom Metazoa; phylum Arthropoda; class Insecta; order Coleoptera; family Carabidae; genus Poecilus; species Poecilus cupreus. The sequence goes on along the minus strand of CAWWDY010001657.1, from coordinate 22,245 downwards.
AAACTTGCAAAAACATAGAAAAACGCTGTTTTTAACTATTCAAACTGATAAATTCATGTTTCTTTAGTGTGAAACGGCGATTTATGAGAAATGACGATAAAATTGCTGTTTTAAACATGAAAAAACATAGAAAAACGCTGTTTTGAACTATTCAAACTGACAAATTCATGTTTCTTTCGTGTGAAACGGCGATTTATGAGAAATGACGATAAAATTGCTGTTTTAAACTTGCAAAAACATAGAAAAACGCTGTTTTGAACTATTCAAACTGACAAATTCATGTTTCTTTCGTGTGAAACGGCGATTTATGAGAAATTACGATAAAATTGCTGTTTTAAACTTGCAAGAACATAGAAAAACGCTGTTTTTAACTATTCAAACTGATAAATTCAGGTTTCTTTCGTTCGAAACGGTGGATTTTTGTGAAATCACGATAAAACTGCTGTTTTAAACTTGCAAAAACATAGAAAAACGCTGTTTTGAACTATTCAAACTGATAAATTCATGTTTCTTTCGTGTGAAACGGCGATTTGTGAGAAATGACGATAAAATTGCTGTTTTAAACTTGCAAAAACATAGAAAAACGCTGTTTTTAACTATTCAAACTGATAAATTCAGGTTTCTTTCGTTCGAAACGGTGGATTTTTGTGAAATCACGATAAACTGCTGTTTTAAACTTGCAAAAACATAGAAAAACGCTGTTTTCAACTATTCAAACTGACAAATTCATGTTTCTTTCGTGTGAAACGGCGATTTATGAGAAATGACGATAAAATTGTTGTTTTAAACTTGCAAAAACATAGAAAAACGCTGTTTTGAACTATTCAAACTGACAAATTCATGTTTCTTTCGTGTGAAACGGCGATTTATGAGAAATGACGATAAAATTGTTGTTTTAAACATGAAAAAACATAGAAAAACGCTGTTTTGAACTATTCAAACTGACAAATTCATGTTTCTTTCGTGTGAAACGGCGATTTATGAGAAATGACGTTAAAATTGCTGTTTTAAACTTGCAAAAACATAGAAAAACGCTGTTTTGAACTATTCAAACTGACAAATTCATGTTTCTTTCGTGTGAAACGGCGATTTATGAGAAATGACGATAAAATTGCTGTTTTAAACTTGCAAAAACATAGAAAAACGCAGTTTTCAACTATTCAAACTGACAAATTCATGTTTCTTTCGTGTGAAACGGCGATTTATGAGAAATGACGATAAAATTGCTGTTTTAAACTTGCAAAAACATAGAAAAACGCTGTTTTTAACTATTCAAACTGATAAATTCAGGTTTCTTTCGTGTGAAACGGCGATTTATGAGAAATTACGATAAAATTGCTGTTTTAAACTTGCAAAAACATAGAAAAACGCTGTTTTCAACTATTCAAACTGACAAATTCATGTTTCTTTCGTGTGAAACGGCGATTTATGAGAAATGACGATAAAATTGCTGTTTTAAACATGAAAAAACATAGAAAAACGCTGTTTTGAACTATTCAAACTGAAAAATTCATGTTTCTTTCATGTCAAACGGCGATTAATGAGAAATGACGATAAAATTGCTGTTTTAAACTTGCAAAAACATAGAAAAACGCTGTTTTTAACTATTCAAACTGATAAATTCATGTTTCTTTCGTGTGAAACGGCGATTTATGAGAAATGACGATAAAATTGCTGTTTTAAACATGAAAAAACATAGAAAAACGCTGTTTTGAACTATTCAAACTGACAAATTCAGGTTTCTTTCCTGTGAAACGGCAATTTATGAGAAATGACGATAAATTTGCTGTTTTAAACTTGCAAAAACATAGAAAAACGCTGTTTTGAACTATTCAAACTGACAAATTCATGTTTCTTTCGTGTGAAACGGCGATTTATGAGAAATGACGATAAAATTGCTGTTTTAAACTTGCAAAAACATAGAAAAACGCTGTTTTTAACTATTCAAACTGATAAATTCAGGTTTCTTTCGTTCGAAACGGTGGATTTTTGTGAAATCACGATAAAACTGCTGTTTTAAACTTGCAAAAACATAGAAAAACGCTGTTTTGAACTATTCAAACTTATAAATTCATGTTTCTTTCGTGTGAAACGGCGTTTTATGAGAAATGACGATAAAATTGCTGTTTTAAACTTGCAAAAACATAGAAAAACGCTGTTTTTAACTATTCAAACCGATAAATTCATGTTTCTTTCGTGTGAAACGGCGATTTATGAGAAATTACGATAAAATTGCTGTTTTAAACTTGCAAAAACATAGAAAAACGCTGTTTTCAACTATTCAAACTGACAAATTCATGTTTCTTTCGTGTGAAACGGCGATTTATGAGAAATGACGATAAAATTGCTGTTTTAAACTTGCAAAAACATAGAAAAACGCTGTTTTTAACTATTCAAACTGATAAATTCAGGTTTCTTTCGTGTGAAACGGCGATTTATGAGAAATTACGATAAAATTGCTGTTTTAAACTTGCAAAAACATAGAAAAACGCTGTTTTGAACTATTCAAACTGACAAATTCATGTTTCTTTCGTGTGAAACGGCGATTTATGAGAAATGACGATAAAATTGCTGTTTTAAACATGAAAAAACATAGAAAAACGCTGTTTTGAACTATTCAAACTGAAAAATTCATGTTTCTTTCGTGTGAAACGGCGATTAATGAGAAATGACGATAAAATTGCTGTTTTAAACTTGCAAAAACATAGAAAAACGCTGTTTTTAACTATTCAAACTGATAAATTCATGTTTCTTTAGTGTGAAACGGCGATTTATGAGAAATGACGATAAAATTGCTGTTTTAAACATGAAAAAACATAGAAAAACGCTGTTTTGAACTATTCAAACTGACAAATTCATGTTTCTTTCGTGTGAAACGGCGATTTATGAGAAATGACGATAAAATTGCTGTTTTAAACTTGCAAAAACATAGAAAAACGCTGTTTTGAACTATTCAAACTGACAAATTCATGTTTCTTTCGTGTGAAACGGCGATTTATGAGAAATTACGATAAAATTGCTGTTTTAAACTTGCAAAAACATAGAAAAACGCTGTTTTTAACTATTCAAACTGATAAATTCAGGTTTCTTTCGTTCGAAACGGTGGATTTTTGTGAAATCACGATAAAACTGCTGTTTTAAACTTGCAAAAACATAGAAAAACGCTGTTTTGAACTATTCAAACTGATAAATTCATGTTTCTTTCGTGTGAAACGGCGATTTGTGAGAAATGACGATAAAATTGCTGTTTTAAACTTGCAAAAACATAGAAAAACGCTGTTTTTAACTATTCAAACTGATAAATTCAGGTTTCTTTCGTTCGAAACGGTGGATTTTTGTGAAATCACGATAAAACTGCTGTTTTAAACTTGCAAAAACATAGAAAAACGCTGTTTTCAACTATTCAAACTGACAAATTCATGTTTCTTTCGTGTGAAACGGCGATTTATGAGAAATGACGATAAAATTGTTGTTTTAAACTTGCAAAAACATAGAAAAACGCTGTTTTGAACTATTCAAACTGACAAATTCATGTTTCTTTCGTGTGAAACGGCGATTTATGAGAAATGACGATAAAATTGTTGTTTTAAACATGAAAAAACATAGAAAAACGCTGTTTTGAACTATTCAAACTGACAAATTCATGTTTCTTTCGTGTGAAACGGCGATTTATGAGAAATGACGTTAAAATTGCTGTTTTAAACTTGCAAAAACATAGAAAAACGCTGTTTTGAACTATTCAAACTGACAAATTCATGTTTCTTCCGTGTGAAACGGCGATTTATGAGAAATGACGATAAAATTGCTGTTTTAAACTTGCAAAAACATAGAAAAACGCAGTTTTCAACTATTCAAACTGACAAATTCATGTTTCTTTCGTGTGAAACGGCGATTTATGAGAAATGACGATAAAATTGCTGTTTTAAACATGAAAAAACATAGAAAAACGGTGTTTTGAACTATTCAAACTGACAAATTCATGTTTCTTTCGTTTGAAACGGCGATTTATGAGAAATGACGATAAAATTGCTGTTTTAAACTTGCAAAAACATAGAAAAACGCTGTTTTGAACTATTCAAACTTACAAATTCATGTTTCTTTCGTTTGAAACGGCGATTTATGAGAAATGACGATAAAATTGCTGTTTTAAACTTGCCAAAACATAGAAAAACGCTGTTTTGAACTATTCAAACTGATAAATTCATGTTTCTTTCGTGTGAAACGCCGATTTATGTGAAATGACGATAAAATTGCTGTTTTAAACTTGCAAAAACATAGAAAAACGCTGTTTTTAACTATTCAAACTGATAAATTCAGGTTTCTTTCGTGTGAAACGGCGATTTATGAGAAATGACGATAAAATTGCTGTTTTAAACTTGCAAAAACATAGAAAAACGCTGTTTTGAACTATTCAAACTGACAAATTCATGTTTCTTTCGTGTGAAACGGCGATTTATGAGAAATGACTATAAAATTGCTGTTTTAAACTTGCAAAAACATAGAAAAACGCTGTTTTTAACTATTTAAACTGATAAATTCATGTTTCTTTCGTGTGAAACGGCGATTTATGAGAAATGACGATAAAATTGCTGTTTTAAACTTGCAAAAACATAGAAAAACGCTGTTTTGAACTATTCAAACTTATAAATTCATGTTTCTTTCGTGTGAAACGGCGTTTTATGAGAAATGACGATAAAATTGCTGTTTTAAACTTGCAAAAACATAGAAAAACGCTGTTTTTAACTATTCAAACCGATAAATTCATGTTTCTTTCGTGTGAAACGGCGATTTATGAGAAATTACGATAAAATTGCTGTTTTAAACTTGCAAAAACATAGAAAAACGCTGTTTTCAACTATTCAAACTGACAAATTCATGTTTCTTTCGTGTGAAACGGCGATTTATGAGAAATGACGATAAAATTGCTGTTTTAAACTTGCAAAAACATAGAAAAACGCTGTTTTTAACTATTCAAACTGATAAATTCAGGTTTCTTTCGTGTGAAACGGCGATTTATGAGAAATTACGATAAAATTGCTGTTTTAAACTTGCAAAAACATAGAAAAACGCTGTTTTGAACTATTCAAACTGACAAATTCATGTTTCTTTCGTGTGAAACGGCGATTTATGAGAAATGACGATAAAATTGCTGTTTTAAACATGAAAAAACATAGAAAAACGCTGTTTTGAACTATTCAAACTGAAAAATTCATGTTTCTTTCGTGTGAAACGGCGATTAATGAGAAATGACGATAAAATTGCTGTTTTAAACTTGCAAAAACATAGAAAAACGCTGTTTTTAACTATTCAAACTGATAAATTCATGTTTCTTTAGTGTGAAACGGCGATTTATGAGAAATGACGATAAAATTGCTGTTTTAAACATGAAAAAACATAGAAAAACGCTGTTTTGAACTATTCAAACTGACAAATTCATGTTTCTTTCGTGTGAAACGGCGATTTATGAGAAATGACGATAAAATTGCTGTTTTAAACTTGCAAAAACATAGAAAAACGCTGTTTTGAACTATTCAAACTGACAAATTCATGTTTCTTTCGTGTGAAACGGCGATTTATGAGAAATTACGATAAAATTGCTGTTTTAAACTTGCAAAAACATAGAAAAACGCTGTTTTTAACTATTCAAACTGATAAATTCAGGTTTCTTTCGTTCGAAACGGTGGATTTTTGTGAAATCACGATAAAACTGCTGTTTTAAACTTGCAAAAACATAGAAAAACGCTGTTTTGAACTATTCAAACTGATAAATTCATGTTTCTTTCGTGTGAAACGGCGATTTGTGAGAAATGACGATAAAATTGCTGTTTTAAACTTGCAAAAACATAGAAAAACGCTGTTTTTAACTATTCAAACTGATAAATTCAGGTTTCTTTCGTTCGAAACGGTGGATTTTTGTGAAATCACGATAAAACTGCTGTTTTAAACTTGCAAAAACATAGAAAAACGCTGTTTTCAACTATTCAAACTGACAAATTCATGTTTCTTTCGTGTGAAACGGCGATTTATGAGAAATGACGATAAAATTGCTGTTTTAAACTTGCAAAAACATAGAAAAACGCTGTTTTGAACTATTCAAACTGACAAATTCATGTTTCTTTCGTGTGAAACGGCGATTTATGAGAAATGACGATAAAATTGTTGTTTTAAACATGAAAAAACATAGAAAAACGCTGTTTTGAACTATTCAAACTGACAAATTCATGTTTCTTTCGTGTGAAACGGCGATTTATGAGAAATGACGTTAAAATTGCTGTTTTAAACTTGCAAAAACATAGAAAAACGCTGTTTTGAACTATTCAAACTGACAAATTCATGTTTCTTTCGTGTGAAACGGCGATTTATGAGAAATGACGATAAAATTGCTGTTTTAAACTTGCAAAAACATAGAAAAACGCAGTTTTCAACTATTCAAACTGACAAATTCATGTTTCTTTCGTGTGAAACGGCGATTTATGAGAAATGACGATAAAATTGCTGTTTTAAACATGAAAAAACATAGAAAAACGGTGTTTTGAACTATTCAAACTGACAAATTCATGTTTCTTTCGTTTGAAACGGCGATTTATGAGAAATGACGATAAAATTGCTGTTTTAAACTTGCAAAAACATAGAAAAACGCTGTTTTGAACTATTCAAACTTACAAATTCATGTTTCTTTCGTTTGAAACGGCGATTTATGAGAAATGACGATAAAATTGCTGTTTTAAACTTGCCAAAACATAGAAAAACGCTGTTTTGAACTATTCAAACTGATAAATTCATGTTTCTTTCGTGTGAAACGCCGATTTATGTGAAATGACGATAAAATTGCTGTTTTAAACTTGCAAAAACATAGAAAAACGCTGTTTTTAACTATTCAAACTGATAAATTCAGGTTTCTTTCGTGTGAAACGGCGATTTATGAGAAATGACGATAAAATTGCTGTTTTAAACTTGCAAAAACATAGAAAAACGCTGTTTTGAACTATTCAAACTGACAAATTCATGTTTCTTTCGTGTGAAACGGCGATTTATGAGAAATGACTATAAAATTGCTGTTTTAAACTTGCAAAAACATAGAAAAACGCTGTTTTTAACTATTTAAACTGATAAATTCATGTTTCTTTCGTGTGAAACGGCGATTTATGAGAAATGACGATAAAATTGCTGTTTTAAACTTGCAAAAACATAGAAAAACGCTGTTTTGAACTATTCAAACTGACAAATTCATGTTTCTTTCGTGTGAAACGGCGATTTATGGGAAATGACGATAAAATTGCTGTTTTAAACTTGCAAAAACATAGAAAAACGCTGTTTTTAACTATTCAAACTGATAAATTCAGGTTTCTTTCGTTCGAAACGGTGGATTTTTGTGAAATCACGATAAAACTGCTGTTTTAAACTTGCAAAAACATAGAAAAACGCTGTTTTCAACTATTCAAACTGACAAATTCATGTTTCTTTCGTGTGAAACGGCGATTTATGAGAAATGACGGTAAAATTGCTGTTTTAAACATGAAAAAACATAGAAAAACGCTGTTTTGAACTATTCAAACTGAAAAATTCATGTTTCTTTCGTGTGAAACGGCGATTTATGAGAAATGACGATAAAATTGCTGTTTTAAACTTGCAAAAACATAGAAAAACGCTGTTTTTAACTATTCAAACTGATAAATTCATGTTTCTTTCGTGTGAAACGGCGATTTATGAGAAATGACGATAAAATTGCTGTTTTAAACATGAAAAAACATAGAAAAACGCTGTTTTGAACTATTCAAACTGACAAATTCATGTTTCTTTCGTGTGAAACGGCGATTTATGAGAAATGACGATAAAATTGTTGTTTTAAACATGAAAAAACATAGAAAAACGCTGGTTTGAACTATTCAAACTGACAAATTCATGTTTCTTTCGTGTGAAACGGCGATTTATGAGAATTGACGATAAAATTGCTGTTTTAAACTTGCAAAAACATAGAAAAACGCTGTTTTTAACTATTAAAACTGATAAATTCATGTTTCTTTCGTGTGAAACGGCAATTTATGAGAAATGACGATAAAATTGCTGTTTTAAACTTGCAAAAACATAGAAAAACGCTGGTGTTAACTATTCAAACTAAAAATTCAGGTTTCTTTCGTTCTAAACGGTGGATTTTTGTGAAATCACGATAAAACTGCTGTTTTAAACTTGCAAAAACATAGAAAAACGCTGTTTTGAACTATTCAAACTGATAAATTCATGTTTCTTTCGTGTGAAACGGCGATTTATGAGAAATGACGATAAAATTGCTGTTTTAAACTTGCAAAAACATAGAAAAACGCTGTTTTTAACTATTGAAACCGATAAATTCAGGTTTCTTTCGTGTGAAACGGCGATTTATGAGAAATGACGATAAAATTGCTGTTTTAAACATGCAAAAACATAGTAAAACGCTGTTTTTAACTATTCAAACTGACAAATTCATGTTTCTTTCGTGTGAAACGGCGTTTTATGAGAAATGACGATAAAATTGCTGTTTTAAACTTGCAAAAACATAGAAAAACGCTGTTTTGAACTATTCAAACTGACAAATTCATGTTTCTTTCGTGTGAAACGGCGATTTATGAGAAATTACGATAAAATTGCTGTTTTAAACTTGCTAAAACATAGAAAAACGCTGTTTTCAACTATTCAAACTGACAAATTCATGTTTCTTTCGTGTGAAACGGCGATTTATGAGAAATGACGATAAAATTGCTGTTTTAAACTTGCAAAAACATAGAAAAACGCTGTTTTTAACTATTCAAACTGATAAATTCAGGTTTCTTTCGTGTGAAACGGCGATTTATGAGAAATTACGATAAAATTGCTGTTTTAAACTTGCAAAAACATAGAAAAACGCTGTTTTGAACTATTCAAACTGACAAATTCATGTTTCTTTCGTGTGAAACGGCGATTTATGAGAAATGACGATAAAATTGCTGTTTTAAACTTGCAAAAACATAGAAAAACGCTGTTTTTAACTATTCAAACTGATAAATTCAGGTTTCTTTCGTTCGAAACGGTGGATTTTTGTGAAATCACGATAAAACTGCTGTTTTAAACTTGCAAAAACATAGAAAAACGCTGTTTTGAACTATTCAAACTGATGAATTCATGTTTCTTTCGTGTGAAACGGCGATTTATGAGAAATGACGATAAAATTGCTGTTTTAAACTTGCAAAAACATAGAAAAACGCTGTTTTTAACTATTCAAACTGATAAATTCAGGTTTCTTTCGTGTGAAACGGCGATTTATGAGAAATGACGATAAAATTGCTGTTTTAAACTTGCAAAAACATAGAAAAACGCTGTTTTTAACTATTCAAACTGACAAATTCATGTTTCTTTCGTGTGAAACGGCGTTTTATGAGAAATGACGATAAAATTGCTGCTTTAAACATGAAAAAACATAGAAAAACGCTGTTTTGAACTATTCAAACTGACAAATTCATGTTTCTTTCGTGTGAAACGGCGATTTATGTGAAATGACGATAAAATTGCTGTTTTAAACTTGCAAAAACATAGAAAAACGCTGTTTTTAACTATTCAATCTGATAAATTCAGGTTTCTTTCGTGTGAAACGGCGATTTATGAGAAATGACGATAAAATTGCTGTTTTAAACTTGCAAAAACATAGAAAAACGCTGTTTTGAACTATTCAAACTGACAAATTCATGTTTCTTTCGTGTAAAACGGCGATTTATGAGAAATGACTATAAAATTGCTGTTTTAAACTTGCAAAAACATAGAAAAACGCTGTTTTCAACTATTTAAACTGACAAATTCATGTTTCTTTCGTGTGAAACGGCGATTTATGAGAAATGACGATAAAATTGCTGTTTTAAACTTGCAAAAACATAGAAAAACGCTGTTTTGAACTATTCAAACTGACAAATTCATGTTTCTTTCGTGTGAAACGGCGATTTATGAGAAATGACGATAAAATTGCTGTTTTAAACTTGCAAAAACATAGAAAAACGCTGTTTTCAACTATTCAAACTGACAAATTCATGTTTCTTTCGTGTGAAACGGCGTTTTATGAGAAATGACGATAAAATTGCTGTTTTAAACTTGCAAAAACATAGAAAAACGCTGTTTTGAACTATTCAAACTGACAAATTCATGTTTCTTTCGTGTGAAACGGCGATTTATGAGAAATTACGATAAAATTGCTGTTTTAAACTTGCAAAAACATAGAAAAACGCTGTTTTCAACTATTCAAACTGACAAATTCATGTTTCTTTCGTGTGAAACGGCGATTTATGAGAAATGACGATAAAATTGCTGTTTTAAACTTGCAAAAACATAGAAAAACGCTGTTTTTAACTATTCAAACTGATAAATTCAGGTTTCTTTCGTGTAAAACGGCGATTTATGAGAAATTACGATAAAATTGCTGTTTTAAACTTGCAAAAACATAGAAAAACGCTGTTTTGAACTATTCAAACTGACAAATTCATGTTTCTTTCGTGTGAAACGGCGATTTATGAGAAATGACGATAAAATTGCTGTTTTAAACTTGCAAAAACATAGAAAAACGCTGTTTTTAACTATTCAAACTGATAAATTCAGGTTTCTTTCGTGTGAAACGGCGATTTATGAGAAATGACGATAAAATTGCTGTTTTAAACTTGCAAAAACATAGAAAAACGCTGTTTTTAACTATTCAAACTGACAAATTCATGTTTCTTTCGTGTGAAACGGCGATTTATGTGAAATGACGATAAAATTGCTGTTTTAAACTTGCAAAAACATAGAAAAACGCTGTTTTTAACTATTCAATCTGATAAATTCAGGTTTCTTTCGTGTGAAACGGCGATTTATGAGAAATGACGATAAAATTGCTGTTTTAAACTTGCAAAAACATAGAAAAACGCTGTTTTGAACTATTCAAACTGACAAATTCATGTTTCTTTCGTGTAAAACGGCGATTTATGAGAAATGACTATAAAATTGCTGTTTTAAACTTGCAAACCACATAGAAAAACGCTGTTTTCAACTATTCAAACTGACAAATTTATGTTTCTTTCGTGTGAAACGGCGATTTATGAGAAATGACGATAAAATTGCTGTTTTAAACTTGCAAAAACATAGAAAAACGCTGTTTTGAACTATTCAAACTGACAAATTCATGTTTCTTTCGTGTGAAACGGCGATTTATGAGAAATGACGATAAAATTGCTGTTTTAAACTTGCAAAAACATAGAAAAACGCTGTTTTTAACTATTCAAACTGACAAATTCATGTTTCTTTCGTTTGAAACGGCGATTTATGAGAAATGACGATAAAATTGCTGTTTTAAACTTGCCAAAACATAGAAAAACTCTGTTTTTAACTATTCAAACTGATAAATTCATGTTTCTTTCGTGTGAAACGGCGATTTATGAGAAATGACGATAAAATTGCTGTTTTAAACTTGCAAAAACATAGAAAAACGCTGTTTTTAACTATTCAAACTGATAAATTCAGGTTTCTTTCGTTCGAAACGGTGGATTTTTGTGAAATCACGATAAAACTGCTGTAAACTTGCAAAAACATAGAAAAACGCTGTTTTGAGCTATTCAAACTGATAAATTTATGTTTCTTTCGTGTGAAACGGCGATTTATGTGAAATGACGATAAAATTGCTGTTTTAAACTTGCAAAAACATAGAAAAACGCTGTTTTTAACTATTCAAACTGATAAATTCAGGTTTCTTTCGTGTGAAACGGCGATTTATGAGAAATGACGATAAAATTGCTGTTTTAAACTTGCAAAAACATAGAAAAACGCTGTTTTGAACTATTTAAACTGACAAATTCATGTTTTTTTCGTGTGAAACGGCGATTTATGAGATATGACTATAAAATTGCTGTTTTAAACTTGCAAAAACATAGAAAAACGCTGTTTTTAACTATTCAAACTGATAAATTCAGGTTTCTTTCGTTCGAAACGGTGGATTTTTGTGAAATCACGATAAAACTGCTGTTTTAAACTTGCAAAAACATAGAAAAACGCTGTTTTGAACTATTCAAACTGACAAATTCATGTTTCTTTCGTGTGAAACGGCGATTTATGAGAAATGACGATAAAATTGCTGTTTTAAACTTGCAAAAACATAGAAAAACGCTGTTTTTAACTATTCAAACTGATAAATTCATGTTTCTTTCGTGTGAAACGGCGATTTATGAGAAATGACGATAAAATTGCTGTTTTAAACTTGCAAAAACATAGAAAAACGCTGTTTTTAACTATTCAAACTGATAAATTCAGGTTTCTTTCGTGTGAAACGGCGATTTATGAGAAATGACGATAAAATTGCTGTTTTAAACTTGCAAAAACATAGAAAAACGCTGTTTTTAACTATTCAAACTGATAAATTCAGGTTTCTTTCGTGTGAAACGGCGATTTATGAGAAATGACGATAAAATTGCTGTTTTAAACTTGCAAAAACATAGAAAAACCCTGTTTTTAACTATTCATACTGACAAATTCATGTTTCTTTCGTGTGAAACGGCGTTTTATGAGAAATGACGATAAAATTGCTGCTTTAAACTTGCAAAAACATAGAAAAACGCTGTTTTGAACTATTCAAACTGACAAATTCATGTTTCTTTCGTGTGAAACGGCGATTTATGAGAAATTACGATTAAATTGCTGTTTTAAACTTGCAAAAACATAGAAAAACGCTGTTTTCAACTATTCAAACTGACAAATTCATGTTTCTTTCGTGTGAAACGGCGATTTATGAGAAATGACGATAAAATTGCTGTTTTAAACTTGCAAAAACATAGAAAAACGCTGTTTTTAACTATTCAATCTGATAAATTCAGGTTTCTTTCGTGTGAAACGGCGATTTATGAGAAATGACGATAAAATTGCTGTTTTAAACTTGCAAAAACATAGAAAAACGCTGTTTTTAACTATTCAAACTGACAAATTCATGTTTCTTTCGTGTGAAACGGCGATTTATGTGAAATGACGATAAAATTGCTGTTTTAAACTTGCAAAAACATAGAAAAACGCTGTTTTTAACTATTCAATCTGATAAATTCAGGTTTCTTTCGTGTGAAACGGCGATTTATGAGAAATGACGATAAAATTGCTGTTTTAAACTTGCAAAAACATAGAAAAACGCTGTTTTGAACTATTCAAACTGACAAATTCATGTTTCTTTCGTGTAAAACGGCGATTTATGAGAAATGACTATAAAATTGCTGTTTTAAACTTGCAAACCACATAGAAAAACGCTGTTTTCAACTATTCAAACTGACAAATTTATGTTTCTTTCGTGTGAAACGGCGATTTATGAGAAATGACGATAAAATTGCTGTTTTAAACTTGCAAAAACATAGAAAAACGCTGTTTTGAACTATTCAAACTGACAAATTCATGTTTCTTTCGTGTGAAACGGCGATTTATGAGAAATGACGATAAAATTGCTGTTTTAAAACTTGCAAAAACATAGAAAAACGCTGTTTTTAACTATTCAAACTGACAAATTCATGTTTCTTTCGTTTAAAACGGCGATTTATGAGAAATGACGATAAAATTGCTGTTTTAAACTTGCCAAAACATAGAAAAACTCTGTTTTTAACTATTCAAACTGATAAATTCATGTTTCTTTCGTGTGAAACGGCGATTTATGAGAAATGACGATAAAATTGCTGTTTTAAACTTGCAAAAACATAGAAAAACGCTGTTTTCAACTATTCAAACTGATAAATTCAGGTTTCTTTCGTTCGAAACGGTGGATTTTTGTGAAATCACGATAAAACTGCTGTAAACTTGCAAAAACATAGAAAAACGCTGTTTTGAACTATTCAAACTGATAAATTTATGTTTCTTTCGTGTGAAACGGCGATTTATGTGAAATGACGATAAAATTGCTGTTTTAAACTTGCAAAAACATAGAAAAACGCTGTTTTTAACTATTCAAACTGATAAATTCAGGTTTCTTTCGTGTGAAACGGCGATTTATGAGAAATGACGATAAAATTGCTGTTTTAAACTTGCAAAAACATAGAAAAACGCTGTTTTTAACTATTCAAACTGATAAATTCATGTTTCTTTCGTGTGAAACGGCGATTTATGAGAAATGACGATAAAATTGCTGTTTTAAACTTGCAAAAACATAGAAAAACGCTGTTTTTAACTATTCAAACTGATAAATTCAGGTTTCTTTCGTGTGAAACGGCGATTTATGAGAAATGACGATAAAATTGCTGTTTTAAACTTGCAAAAACATAAAAAAAACGCTGTTTTTAACTATTCAAACTGATAAATTCAGGTTTCTTTCGTGTGAAACGGCGATTTATGAGAAATGACGATAAAATTGCTGTTTTAAACTTGCAAAAACATAGAAAAACCCTGTTTTTAACTATTCAAACTGACAAATTCATGTTTCTTTCGTGTGAAACGGCGTTTTATGAGAAATGACGATAAAATTGCTGCTTTAAACTTGCAAAAACATAGAAAAACGCTGTTTTGAACTATTCAAACTGACAAATTCATGTTTCTTTCGTGTGAAACGGCGATTTATGAGAAATTACGATAAAATTGCTGTTTTAAACTTGCAAAAACATAGAAAAACGCTGTTTTCAACTATTCAAACTGACAAATTCATGTTTCTTTCGTGTGAAACGGCGATTTATGAGAAATGACGATAAAATTGCTGTTTTAAACTTGCAAAAACATAGAAAAACGCTGTTTTTAACTATTCAATCTGATAAATTCAGGTTTCTTTCGTGTGAAACGGCGATTTATGAGAAATGACGATAAAATTGCTGTTTTAAACTTGCAAAAACATAGAAAAAACGCTGTTTTGAACTATTCAAACTGACAAATTCATGTTTCTTTCGTGTAAAACGGCGATTTATGAGAAATGACTATAAAATTGCTGTTTTAAACTTGCAAAAACATAGAAAAACGCTGTTTTTAACTATTCAAACTGATAAATTTATGTTTCTTTCGTGTGAAACGGCGATTTATGAGAAATGACGATAAAATTGCTGTTTTAAACTTGCAAAAACATAGAAAAACGCTGTTTTGAACTATTCAAACTGACAAATTCATGTTTCTTTCGTGTGAAACGGCGATTTATGGGAAATGACGATAAAATTGCTGTTTTAAACTTGCAAAAACATAGAAAAACGCTGTTTTTAACTATTCAAACTGATAAATTCAGGTTTCTTTCGTGTGAAACGGCGATTTATGAGAAATGACGATAAAATTGCTGTTTTAAACTTGCAAAAACATAAAAAAACGCTGTTTTTAACTATTCAAACTGATAAATTCAGGTTTCTTTCGTGTGAAACGGCGATTTATGAGAAATGACGATAAAATTGCTGTTTTAAACTTGCAAAAACATAGAAAAACCCTGTTTTTAACTATTCAAACTGACAAATTCATGTTTCTTTCGTGTGAAACGGCGTTTATGAGAAATGACGATAAAATTGCTGCTTTAAACTTGCAAAAACATAGAAAAACGCTGTTTTGAACTATTCAAACTGACAAATTCATGTTTCTTTCGTGTGAAACGGCGATTTATGAGAAATTACGATAAAATTGCTGTTTTAAACTTGCAAAAACATAGAAAAACGCTGTTTTCAACTATTCAAACTGACAAATTCATGTTTCTTTCGTGTGAAACGGCGATTTATGAGAAATGACGATAAAATTGCTGTTTTAAACTTGCAAAAACATAGAAAAACGCTGTTTTAACTATTCAATCTGATAAATTCAGGTTTCTTTCGTGTGAAACGGCGATTTATGAGAAATGACGATAAAATTGCTGTTTTAAACTTGCAAAAACATAGAAAAACGCTGTTTTGAACTATTCAAACTGACAAATTCATGTTTCTTTCGTGTAAAACGGCGATTTATGAGAAATGACTATAAAATTGCTGTTTTAAACTTGCAAAAACATAGAAAAACGCTGTTTTTAACTATTCAAACTGATAAATTTATGTTTCTTTCGTGTGAAACGGCGATTTATGAGAAATGACGATAAAATTGCTGTTTTAAACTTGCAAAAACATAGAAAAACGCTGTTTTGAACTATTCAAACTGACAAATTCATGTTTCTTTCGTGTGAAACGGCGATTTATGGGAAATGACGATAAAATTGCTGTTTTAAACTTGCAAAAACATAGAAAAACGCTGTTTTTAACTATTCAAAACTGATAAATTCAGGTTTCTTTCGTTCGAAACGGTGGATTTTTGTGAAATCACGATAAAACTGCTGTTTTAAACTTGCAAAAACATAGAAAAACGCTGTTTTGAACTATTCAAACTGACAAATTCATGTTTCTTTCGTGTGAAACGGCGATTTATGAGAAATGACGATAAAATTGCTGTTTTAAAACTTGCAAAAACATAGAAAAACGCTGTTTTTAACTATTCAAACTGCTAAATTCAGGTTTCTTTCGTTCGAAACGGTGGATTTTTGTGAAATCACGATAAAACTGCTGTTTTAAACTTGCAAAAACATAGAAAAACGCTGTTTTGAACTATTCAAACTGATAAATTCATGTTTCTTTCGTGTGAAACGGCGATTTATGAGAAATGACGATAAAATTGCTGTTTTAAACTTGCAAAAACATAGAAAAACGCTGTTTTTAACTATTCAAACTGATAAATTCAGGTTTCTTTCGTGTGAAACGGCGATTTATGAGAAATGACGATAAAATTGCTGTTTTAAACTTGCAAAAACATAGAAAAACGCTGTTTTTAACTATTCAAACTGACCAAATTCATGTTTCTTTCGTGTGAAACGGCGATTTATGTGAAATGACGATAAAATTGCTGTTTTAAACTTGCAAAAACATAGAAAAACGCTGTTTTAACTATTCAATCTGATAAATTCAGGTTTCTTTCGTGTGAAACGGCGATTTATGAGAAATGACGATAAAATTGCTGTTTTAAAACTTGCAAAAACATAGAAAAACGCTGTTTTGAACTATTCAAACTGACAAATTCATGTTTCTTTCGTGTAAAACGGCGATTTATGAGAAATGACTATAAAATTGCTGTTTTAAACTTGCAAAAACATAGAAAAACGCTGTTTTGAACTATTCAAACTGACAAATTCATGTTTCTTTCGTGTAAAACGGCGATTTATGAGAAATGACTATAAAATTGCTGTTTTAAACTTGCAAACCACATAGAAAAACGCTGTTTTCAACTATTCAAACTGACAAATTTATGTTTCTTTCGTGTGAAACGGCGATTTATGAGAAATGACGATAAAATTGCTGTTTTAAACTTGCAAAAACATAGAAAAACGCTGTTTTTAACTATTCAAACTGATAAATTCAGGTTTCTTTCGTTCGAAACGGTGGATTTTTGTGAAATCACGATAAAAACTGCTGTTTTAAACTTGCAAAAACATAGAAAAACGCTGTTTTGAACTATTCAAACTGACAAATTCATGTTTCTTTCGTGTGAAACGGCGATTTATGAGAAATGACGATAAAATTGCAGTTTTAAAACTTGCAAAAACATAGAAAAACGCTGTTTTTAACTATTCAAACTGACAAATTCATGTTTCTTTCGTTTGAAACGGCGATTTATGAGAAATGACGATAAAATTGCTGTTTTAAACTTGCCAAAACATAGAAAAACTCTGTTTTTAACTATTCAAACTGATAAATTCATGTTTCTTTCGTTTGAAACGGCGATTTATTAGAAATGACGATAAAATTGCTGTTTTAAACTTGCAAAAACATAGAAAAACGCTGTTTTTAACTATTCAAACTGATAAATTCAGGTTTCTTTCGTTCGAAACGGTGGATTTTTGTGAAATCACGATAAAACTGCTGTAAACTTGCAAAAACATAGAAAAACGCTGTTTTGAACTATTCAAACTGATAAATTTATGTTTCTTTCGTGTGAAACGGCGATTTATGTGAAATGACGATAAAATTGCTGTTTTAAACTTGCAAAAACATAGAAAAACGCTGTTTTTAACTATTCAAACTGATAAATTCAGGTTTCTTTCGTTCGAAACGGTGGATTTTTGTGAAATCACGATAAAACTGCTGTTTTAAACTTGCAAAAACATAGAAAAACGCTGTTTTGAACTATTCAAACTGACAAATTCATGTTTCTTTCGTGTGAAACGGCGATTTATGAGAAATGACGATAAAATTGCTGTTTTAAACTTGCAAAAACATAGAAAAACGCTGTTTTTAACTATTCAAACTGATAAATTCAGGTTTCTTTCGTTCGAAACGGTGGATTTTTGTGAAATCACGATAAAACTGCTGTTTTAAACTTGCAAAAACATAGAAAAACGCTGTTTTGAACTATTCAAACTGATAAATTCATGTTTCTTTCGTGTGAAACGGCGATTTATGAGAAATGACGATAAAATTGCTGTTTTAAAACTTGCAAAAACATAGAAAAACGCTGTTTTTAACTATTCAAACTGATAAATTCAGGTTTCTTTCGTGTGAAACGGCGATTTATGAGAAATGACGATAAAATTGCTGTTTTAAACTTGCAAAAACATAGAAAAAACCCTGTTTTTAACTATTCAAACTGACAAATTCATGTTTCTTTCGTGTAAAACGGCGTTTTATGAGAAATGACGATAAAATTGCTGCTTTAAACTTGCAAAAACATAGAAAAACGCTGTTTTGAACTATTCAAACTGACAAATTCATGTTTCTTTCGTGTGAAACGGCGATTTATGAGAAATTACGATAAAATTGCTGTTTTAAACTTGCAAAAACATAGAAAAACGCTGTTTTCAACTATTCAAACTGACAAATTCATGTTTCTTTCGTGTGAAACGGCGATTTATGAGAAATGACGATAAAATTGCTGTTTTAAACTTGCAAAAACATAGAAAAACGCTGTTTTTAACTATTCAATCTGATAAATTCAGGTTTCTTTCGTGTGAAACGGCGATTTATGAGAAATGACGATAAAATTGCTGTTTTAAACTTGCAAAAACATAGAAAAACGCTGTTTTGAACTATTCAAACTGACAAATTCATGTTTCTTTCGTGTAAAACGGCGATTTATGAGAAATGACTATAAAATTGCTGTTTTAAACTTGCAAAAACATAGAAAAACGCTGTTTTTAACTATTCAAACTGATAAAATTATGTTTCTTTCGTGTGAAACGGCGATTTATGAGAAATGACGATAAAATTGCTGTTTTAAACTTGCAAAAACATAGAAAAACGCTGTTTTGAACTATTCAAACTGACAAATTCATGTTTCTTTCGTGTGAAACGGCGATTTATGGGAAATGACGATAAAATTGCTGTTTTAAACTTGCAAAAACATAGAAAAACGCTGTTTTTAACTATTCAAACTGATAAATTCAGGTTTCTTTCGTTCGAAACGGTGGATTTTGTGAAATCACGATAAAACTGCTGTTTTAAACTTGCAAAAACATAGAAAAACGCTGTTTTGAACTATTCAAACTGATAAATTCAGGTTTCTTTCGTTTGAAACGGCGATTTATGAGAAATTACGATAAAATTGCTGTTTTAAACTTGCAAAAACATAGAAAAACGCTGTTTTCAACTATTCAAACTGACAAATTCATGTTTTCTTTCGTGTGAAACGGCGATTTATGAGAAATGACGATAAAATTGCTGTTTTAAACTTGCAAAAACATAGAAAAACGCTGTTTTTAACTATTCAAACTGATAAATTCAGGTTTCTTTCGTGTGAAACGGCGATTTATGAGAAATTACGATAAAAATTGCTGTTTTAAACTTGCAAAAACATAGAAAAACGCTGTTTTTAACTATTCAAACTGATAAATTCATGTTTCTTTCGTGTGAAACGGCGATTTATGAGAAATGAAGATAAAATTGCTGTTTTAAACATGAAAAAAACATAGAAAAACGCTGTTTTGAACTATTCAACTGACAAATTCATGTTTCTTTCGTGTGAAACGGCGATTTATGAGAAATGACGATAAAATTGCTGTTTTAAACTTGCAAAAACATAGAAAAACGCTGTTTTGAACTATTCAAACTGACAAATTAATGTTTCTTTCGTGTGAAACGGCGATTTATGAGAAATGACGATAAAATTGCTGTTTTAAACTTGCAAAAACATAGAAAAACGCTGTTTTAACTATTCAAACTGATAAATTCAGGTTTCTTTCGTTCGAAACGGTGGATTTTTGTGAAATCACGATAAAACTGCTGTAAACTTGCAAAACATAGAAAAAACGCTGTTTTTAACTATTCAAACTGATAAATTCAGGTTTCTTTCGCGTGAAACGGCGATTTATGAGAAATGACGATAAAATTGCTGTTTTACACTTGCAAAAACATAGAAAAACGCTGTTTTTAACTATTCAAACTGACAAATTCATGTTTCTTTCGTGTGAAATGGCGTTTTATGTAAAATGACGATAAAATTGCTGCTTTAAACTTGCAAAACATAGAAAAACGCTGTTTTGAACTATTCAAACTGACAAATTCATGTTTCTTTCGTGTGAAACGGCGATTTATGAGAAATTACGATAAAATTGCTGTTTTAAACTTGCAAAAACATAGAAAAACGCTGTTTTCAACTATTCAAACTGACAAATTCATGTTTCTTTCGTGTGAAACGACGATTTATGAGAAATGACGATAAAATTGCTGTTTAAACTTGCAAAAACATAGAAAAACGTTGTTTTTAACTATTCAAACTGATAAATTCAGGTTTCTTTCGTGTGAAACGGCGATTTATGAGAAATTACGATAAAATTGCTGTTTTAAACTTGCAAAAACATAGAAAAACGCTGTTTTTAACTATTCAAACTGATAAATTCATGTTTCTTTCGTGTGAAACGGCGATTTATGAGAAATGACGATAAAATTGCTGTTTTAAACATGAAAAAACATAGAAAAACGCTGTTTTGAACTATTCAAACTGACAAATTCATGTTTCTTTCGTGTGAAACGGCGATTTATGTGAAATGACGATAAAATTGCTGTTTTAAACTTGCAAAAACATAGAAAAAACGCTGTTTTTAACTATTCAATCTGATAAATTCAGGTTTCTTTCGTGTGAAACGGCGATTTATGAGAAATGACGATAAAATTGCTGTTTTAAACTTGCAAAAACATAGAAAAACGCTGTTTTGAACTATTCAAACTGACAAATTCATGTTTCTTTCGTGTGAAACGGCGATTTATGAGAAATGACTATAAAATTGCTGTTTTAAACTTGCAAAAACATAGAAAAAACGCTGTTTTTAACTATTCAAACTGATAAATTCATGTTTCTTTCGTGTGAAACGGCGATTTATGAGAAATGACGATAAAATTGCTGTTTTAAACTTGCAAAAACATAGAAAACGCTGTTTTGAACTATTCAAACTGACAAATTCATGTTTCTTTCGTGTGAAACGGCGATTTATGGGAAATGACGATAAAATTGCTGTTTTAAACTTGCAAAAACATAGAGAAACGCTGTTTTTAACTATTCAAACTGATAAATTCAGGTTTCTTTCGTTCGAAAACGGTGGATTTTGTGAAATCACGATAAAACTGCTGTTTTAAACTTGCAAAAACATAGAAAAACGCTGTTTTGAACTATTCAAACTGATAAATTCATGTTTCTTTCGTGTGAAACGGCGATTTATGAGAAATGACGATAAAATTGCTGTTTTAAACTTGCAAAAACATAGAAAAACGCTGTTTTTAACTATTCAAACTGATAAATTCAGGTTTCTTTCGTGTGAAACGGCGATTTATGAGAAATTACGATAATATTGCTGTTTTAAACTTGCAAAAACATAGAAAAACGCTGTTTTCAACTATTCAAACTGACAAATTCATGTTTCTTGCGTGTGAAACGGCGATTTATGAGAAATGACGATAAAATTGCTGTTTTAAACTTGCAAAAACATAGAAAAACGCTGTTTTTAACTATTCAAACTGATAAATTCAGGTTTCTTTCGTGTGAAACGGCGATTTATGAGAAATTACGATAAAATTGCTGTTTTAAACTTGCAAAAACATAGAAAAACGCTGTTTTTAACTATTCAAACTGATAAATTCATGTTTCTTTCGTGTGAAACGGCGATTTATGAGAAATGACGATAAAATTGCTGTTTTAAACATGAAAAAACATAGAAAAACGCTGTTTTGAACTATTCAAACTGACAAATTCATGTTTCTTTCGTGTGAAACGGCGATTTATGAGAAATGACGATAAATTGCTGTTTTAAACTTGCAAAAACATAGAAAAAACGCTGTTTTGAACTATTCAAACTGACAA